>CAAKHG010021585.1:45071-63645 GCA_901007715.1 Dactylopterus volitans
ATCCACGACGTGCCGCACACACACTGGAAGAGCAAGCTCATTGCGAAGTATCAGGTGGGGGCCGCAGTCCCGGACACGCACACACACACACTCACACACACACACACACACTTTTAAATGGGTGCAAAACAATACAAAAAAAAAAAAAATCAAATATTTTCCAAAAAATAAAGAAAGAAAATTAGGGATAAAAGTGCACAACATGATGATGTCAATCTATTTTTAAACAGCAGTTTCATATGAAAAAAGAAAAACAGGCTCGATGTGCAAGGACCTTGATTCATATAAATGGGGTGAACAAAATAGTCTGAACACCTCTCAGTACAACGCAACAACAAATACAACAGCAAAAACAGCTTTAATAAAGACAAATATTAGAATCATCATTAAGAAGGGATTTATTACTGTTGTACTATACAGCACAAGTTTTATCTAGATATACCTAATACACTGGCAAGTGAGCGTATGTTTTCTTTTGCATCTGTTCCGATTCAGAGTTTTTTGGTCGTTTCTGGACTCTTCGTAATTGGCACTAACCTTGTATTGTTTTCAGCAAGCAAAGCATTACCTAACAGATTTTCTATCATCCAGCCAAGAATGCTGGTTCACTGACGGCCTTCAAGAGTCTTTTTCTTCTCTGCGGAACGTTTTCTAAACACATTCTAGCATTTAGCCTGAATATTAATTGTAACAGAACTAAGTGCCGGTACATCCTTTCATCATACCTCTTCACAACATTTTCTTCATGATTCATTAGCATTTCAATGTCCACCCAAGTTACCCTCAGCCATACCCATGGCTGGAATGTATTCACTTGCAGAAAAGTGGCATATACAGGAAACTATGATTGACCTTTTCTCTCCCTGACAGCCCAGCTAAGCACCACCTGGCCAACTAAAATTCCTGCCATCGTAATGTCTGATCTTCGTCTCCTGTTTCACGCGGAAGTGTGTCACTACGCAGATGTTTGATCTTCTTGAAATGCTTAAATAACAATATAATAATAGCAAGTAGCATCATTGCGGTCTAATGCCTTACAGGGGCAGAATTTTACCGTGTGGGAAGTTTAACAATGTTTCATGAAAAATTATTAGTAATTTGATTGAACAGAGGTCAATCAGCAAACCCAAAAAATCTCAATCTGTGTTAAGCCTCTGAGACTAAAGCTATTTTTCTCATTTTTGTTTAGCCCTTCACTTCCTGCTACAAAAAAACTTTTATAACATCAAACCTGCCACGCACAATCAAGCAAATAGTCGGATCAGCCTCAAACTGGTGGACGAGATGACAGCAAACCCCTGACTGGTCAAGAGACTGGAGGAACTGCGGGAATACCAATATGGCTGAGTTGCATCCACGCTCATGAAAAATAGAAGAAAAAAAAATGACAGAATATATTAGATGTTGGGTCTATGATTATGGGCTTATTAGAGACACCAGAGTTCCAGGCTGAGTACGAAAGCTTCTGTAAATCTGACATTCGCAGAGGGGACAAGACACAACAGCCCAGCTGTCAGCTTCCAGGGAACAAACAAGGAAGCTGCTAATTTATATCAACGCAACTCGTCATCAAATTTATTTTGTGACCGCACATCCAATCAAATCTTCCGTTCCTTGCCGTGTGAAAATATGACAAAATCTCTCTGTCTATATCTGCTTTCAAAGACATTGCGAGCTGTCACCACAGATCAAAATAATGGAGTTGGTTTGGAAAAACCTTTCATTCACATAATATAAAAGTCCTTGGTCACACAGGAAAAGAGTGTGAGAACTACCCATAAAGGCTATGTCTCAAACCCAGGGGTCAGATGCTAATTCACACCCTTCTGACCATGTTCCCACTGCCATATGGCTTTGCGACTGTGTGTAATACTGCGTGTCCAAATACATATTTGAGCTGACACTGTAATTGTTCTGACATGAAGTTATCAGACGCCTCTGATGGTTAATTAGCTGCCACATCTGAACTTCAGTAATAGAAATTGGGAGCTTAAGCAACATTTATCATTATCATTACATTGTTTATAAATGACAAACCTGCGGTCAGAGATTGATCACAAAATGGCAAAACACGTGTTGATCTAGAGTGCATAAAAACCTCTCCATAAAATATACCAATTATGTATTGCTCTGATTTACCTTCGCAAAATTACAACGACAAATGTGCTCCAGGTTGGTAATGACTGTTTGCAACTCTACCCTGGGATAAGTGTTAATTCTATGTCACAGAAAATTTGCTGGTGATTATAATTCGGCAAAAATGTTAAACCAGGATGGAGAATCATGTCTTTCTACTACTGTCTTAGTCTATATTGCGCAATCAATTGTACAATATTGGATTTCAAAATCCTCTTCTATAGTAAACATAGCCTTTAATATAATACAAGGTTGAGAGGTTACTTTATTCATAAAACTAAAGACAGTGCACTTCCTTTGAAACTTGGATGGTGACTTTCAATGATCTGTTCTACAAAGTTATTACAATAATTTTTTAACATTTTCTCCTATAGACGATATGGTCACGTCCGCTCCACCTACCGGCCTTCACTACCGCTTTGAACTGATTCTGTTTATGTTTTTACTACAGATACTTTTGCGGCTACTGAGTGTCATTGGAATTTCTAAAAACGCTTTGTTAAAGCACGCACGTGTGCGCGCGCACACACACGCACGCACGCACACACACCAGGCTTAGCTAACACCTAGGTTCAAGTGGTGAAGTGCCGCACTGACGTTTGGACGCAGAAATCTGCAGTTTCTATGGCCCTTTGCTTTTGTTTTCGGTCATGAGCACCTATTTAAAGGTGTGTTTACAGGTCCTACTGCCCGTTGCACGCCGTTACAATTACTCAGCAGGCATGCATCCCATTCCAGTAATGAAGTGGGTGTTGCAGTGGGTGGATTTGAGCCTGAGCGGCCACTATTCTGTATTCCTGCTACTGGTTACAAGGGCTGAGTGGCAGAGAATAGCAGCAGCGCTGGTAGCATGGCAGAGTGACAGAAAGCGTGGTGGACTGGCAGACCAACCACAGAACCACAGGCAACAATCTCAGCCTTCAAGAGTGCGCATTTGCTCAAGTGTCAGGAGAAATGGAGAATCACATTTTACAGCCCAGTAAATAAAGTTTGTATTGATTTGATCTAACATGTAATCTGTTTTGCTGTCTGACACTGATTCTGGCAATAAAAGAAAATCATGTAAGACAGCATTATAGGTAATGTGACCATAGATCAAATGGAGTTTGGGCAAGAGAAGGGCAATAGATCATGTTCAAGCTAGACTGCTTAGCTGTGGAAATTCATAAACTACCTCCTAAACCGAGGTGGCTTTCAATTTAAGTTTTCAATTTATAGATATAGGATTTGGTGTTGGCTTGATGTAATTTCACTGTCAACTTCAGCAGGGGCTCTGTGGATCGGAAGCTGCATCTCTCTCAATCTGTTGCTCAACAAAAGAAAACTCCAATCAATAACGACCAATAAATAAACATTACACCGATCATCTCAGTAAATCTCTGTAATAATTTTTCACCCCACAAGTACATTATTAATCTATGTGACATTCCGGCCTACTTTATGTAATGTGTACACATTTTCAAGAATGGTTAACTCTTCAGTTTATGGAGTATAAACAGGTATTTATGGAGGGTTAAGCGTTAATGCCATCATCTTCTGTGATAATCTACTGCCCTATTAATAAACTGCAATTGCCTGTCTGTTTAAATTAAATTTCACATGGGCACAGAAAAATTTAAGGTAAAAAACAAGAAAAAAAAAACTTCATTTAAGATTTCAGATTAGTCATTCGATGAAATTAAACATAATTAGCAGTTTACAGCTGTTATCTTGCTCTGTTTTCTGGTTAATCTTTGGGTTGTTATTTGAGAGAGCCATTCTATATTTAAGCATGCATATTGGGATATTGGGTCATGCATTAGTCTTTCAAAGTATGCACAACTTCTCATGCTGTCTCCTTACTTCAGTGCAATAATTGTAATGCACCTAGCTGAGGATGGAGAATGAGCGTCACTAATAAGACGTAGATTTTATTATTCACTATCAAAATCAGTCACTGAAATAAGAATGGTGACAGTATTACCTACTTTACAGTTGCTATCTGATTTAAATGGCATAAGCTACAAGAGGAGATATGACGCTGGTTTAAAAAAATATTTGTTCAATGATGAAGTGCTAGCACCACCCTCTGGTGTAAAATATTACTGCTGTTTGTAAATGCAGGTAAAACAGACAATAAAGGATAACACAAATACTCCGAAACTAAACAATAGTCTTATATTCCAGAAATATTATCTTTAAAATGTTTTTATCATGCTTATTCATTTTGCAGATTGAGCATTACGGTTTCCTGCAACAAGGAATCAAGTCCTGTGTTGTTGAAATAAAGACGCAGCTTATGTTTGATTCACTACTGCACTCTAGTGTTAAACAATGCTGTGCATGTTTGCCGAATTACTGGGGACACAGTTTTAGACAGTATGACAAAAAACGTTTCACAAATATATCCCAACTCTGTCCGAGGCATGATACGTGTTTCATAAAATAACAGGAATAATATCCAGGTGGAAAAATGTAAACACGCGTTCTGTAACACACATCTCTTACCTCATGTGCTGCAGAGAAGTGAATCTGTGGAGCCTTCCAGACTGTGCTGACCTTCTCTCGAAGTTTCCTCTCCTTTGGAATGATGAGGCATTGTCTAGGTCCAACTCTGGATACTTCACCTCCAGGCCACCGCTTCATTGAAGAGAGGCAACAGATGAGACTCAGACGAGACACAATTCTGTTGTGAATTTACGACAAAAGTCAACAAGCTTACACCCTGGATCAAAGTTTTAGGCCACGGTCCAGCAATTAAATGATGCACCTCCATGAAGTTCGGTGACTCAAAAGACGCATGAACAAGAGGGATAGTAAAAACCTTAAAAAACAGACATGGAGCTATTTTAAAGGTATTTTAAGACTGTCATGCAAATAACTAAATTAGTGTATGTCAGGGTTGTACAAACGTACATAAACTGAGGCACA
The DNA here is from genome assembly GCA_901007715.1 of Dactylopterus volitans. Lineage (NCBI taxonomy): Eukaryota > Metazoa > Chordata > Actinopteri > Syngnathiformes > Dactylopteridae > Dactylopterus > Dactylopterus volitans. Next base: position 50,118 of record CAAKHG010021585.1, read on the forward strand.
AAGGGGTCCTATATGCAGTTATTAAAAGGCAAAACTGGGTTTACTTGCAAAAAATGCTGTATAAATGTACGACACAACGATGCAACCGCTTTGGCCTCGCAGTGGCAGTGCAAGAGTGGAAGGGCCTAACTGTCTTGATTGTTCACGCCTGAGGGAGTGTGGATAAAGGTAGGCCTGAGAGGGCTGGAAGCCAGAGCTCGACATATGCTCGCTGCTCCACCTCACCGAGACTTGGCTTTTCTGCTTTTTATTTTTCTAAGCTTAACATACGTTTTATTGAAATAAGTACCTATTTTTAAACCCTGTGGCCAGACACTATTTTATGTTGCGGCTCACTCGCCGGGTCGTAACCAAGGGTATAGCATAGCAATGCGGGCGCCGCTATGCTATTGATTTAGTTTGCATGAGCGTTAGGAGGTGGGGCTGATGAGGGCTACAGCTCGGGGGAGGAAACCGTTCCTCAATCTGTAATTCAAATGTTGGTGGTTTATAGAGTGTCTGCTCTCCCAATGGTGAGGGCGCGCGGGCCGGGTGTGTCCTCACCCGTTGCTAGGACTCTTTTGCGGACGGCCAGCATACACAGTGTCCCAAGTTGGGGGACACAGCGCCAGGGATCCTCTGTGCTGTTTGTTTTTACTCCCCAGGGCCAAATGTGGAATGTAGTGATGTGGTATGCAGCTGGCACACCACATCCTGGCCCAACTGCAGAGGACACTGCACACGGGTCGCGTGTGGAAGTGCTGGTGCCGGGACGGCGTGGCGTCAGCCCCGTCCGGTCAAGTACGAACGAGCAGGGCGGCCTAGGAACGGGTTCTCCGTCTGCGCCGGTGTTGCACAATCTCTGTGTGAGAGGAACTTGAGGCAAGTGTGACAACATCAGCGTTCCATTTATCCCCCCCCCCGAGATGCAACAGGCATTCTACGACAGGTCCTCGCAGGTTGGCTAATAGCCCTCTAAAAGCAAATTAACGGAAATTGTGAGCATCAGCTCGTATCCCCCCCTTTTCTGAACAGTCCTAATCCTCGAGCAGGAAGTGATTAAGTGCAGTATCTAGTGAGGTTTAGTGGTGTTTCAGCTTAAATCCTTTTTGTCTGGGCCATTTTTTGTGTGCTTGATTTGTTGGTGCACCAGCAGACCTCTGAGGCTACTTTTATTTTCCTTTCTTTTTTTTTGGGTGGGGGGTGGGGGGTGCTACTTACTGACAGAAAGATGAATCCAGAGAGCTGATGGTGTCTGCTGCAGCTTTCAAAGGGTAGAATCCCCAAACACCGGCGCACAACACCAGACATGACGCCAGCACAGCCTGCAGAGCACCAAGGCAACAGGATGTGAACATTCTACATTGCTAGAATCCAGTGTGCCTCGGGAGCACGTCAAAGTCGGTGGTTAGTGGCGGTCGACCCGCCAGTATTTGATTGTTGCAGTCCGGCCGCCTGTCAAACACTAGCAAAAATGCGTTGCAAGTGCTTCCGAAGTGTTTCTTTTTTTTGAAAAATATACAGTGCTACTTTCCCTTGCAGTGCCTTCTCTCGCTCCTGCGTCTGTCGATGACGTCAGCAATCAGGACTTCAAACACCGGGCTCCGACCCGGCGTCCAATCGGCACTGAAGCACCACTTTTCATCGGGCTATATTCGGCTGCGATGTGTCAGTGAGCTATATTTAATGGGCTATATTTAACTCGAACCGAGGCAGTCATGGCCGTGGGCTTCACTTCGGGGGGGGAAAAAAAACACGACTCAGGAAAAACGTGTTAATCAGGAAAGAGTTTTATTAGCTTGTCCGCGTCATTTTGTCGCGTTCTGCGCGCGTTGACACGGCGCCACCTATCAAATGATATCCTTCGGAGGAGTGTCACATCGCAGGAAGACTGTACACTAACTCTTACACATTAGGGTTATGGCTACTTTGAACTTTCATACATTACCATCGCTCAGAAGTTGAAGAAGCGTCTCAAATGAGCAGCTCGGCTTCTTGCTTTGCAGGTTTCTTCCGCTTGTGTCGCTGCTGCCGCCGCCGCCGCCGCCTCTGCGGCTGTGGGGGAAGTTTGCCGCCGAGCTGGTCTGCCGAGGCTTGAAGGTGGGAACCGGTGTCAGGCCGAGTTCAGCAGGCACCTGGTGAGAACGCGCACAGCTAAACCGGAAACATGATTTCTATGGCACATCACGACTTAAAGCTTGATATTCTTTTTTTTCTGACATATCGCTCATGATAAGCTCACTGAAGACAGTGGTTCCTGATGAGTAGAGTTGCACTGAGAATTTACACACATTTGTGCTGAGATTTGCATCCACTGCACATTTTTTTTAAGCCAAGATAATTGTGATGTGTATGAAATAAACATTCAGCTGCAAGCACAGTGGTACATTAGGTTGATGAGTGAGCCAAGCACAGTGCCTTCTTTAAGCACACAGTTGCGAACATGGAGCAAAGCCTGCCATATTATTGACATATTATTTTTGACCCGTTTCACATTCATTCTAGTCTTACAAAAGATTAAAATAAACCTCTTCAAAGGGGATGCAGGATTGTGAAAGCCTTGCACAAATGCATAATAACCGCATGCAGAAACACTTTCTGGCAGAAATACATTTAGGCAAACTTTTACCATGTGTGCAGGATCCTACTGACGTGTGGAGGACATGAAGTTTCATAAGACACAACGAAAAGGGCTTTTAAAAAAGAAGGCTGGACCAAACTGCACTTGTTGCTCCTGTTTTATTTAGTAAATATTATTTACACATTTTCAAGAACACATGCTACAGAATTTCAGATTTACAGTTCCTAAACAATAAAAACAGCTCTTAAGAACAAAAATACCTGATGACTAAGGAAAACGTCATCTAGGCTTTGAACACTGAGAAAACATTCAAGTTCTTTTTCTTTCTTTTTGTATGTAGTTTTTCTGAATTTCTGAACAAGGCCTCTTAAACTATGCAGTAGTGATTGTGCAGCATATACTGTATATTCCTGGTGCTGCTAAAGCTCCCTTTGGTTTGTGCTTCTCTGCAGCGGTGATATTAGCACCCAAACATATGGAAAAGGGCCCAAGTGACAACTAACTTGTAATGATCAAATATTTTTTTCCTTTTTTTAATTTTTTATTTTTTTTATTACACCTGATGCTGTACTACTGATGTTGATATACTCTCTAATGCAATTTGAATAGAACCTGGTGCTACAAAGCAGTGCAAATTTGTAGTTTCAAAGTCAGACAGTTCAGTATGCATAGTACAAAAAAATAGTACCTACATTAAACTATGCAATAGCTAATGTCATTTGCTTTGTCAAGTTTGAATAGCAAGTCATTACATTATTTTTATTTACAGTTTTGAGTTACAGTCTAATTTCCTATGGCCACACAGTCTCAGAAATTTGTAATTATGCGGACTCCTAAATTGGAGCTAATTAAGTAGCATGAAGCAACAACAAGTAGTGAAATAAATTTGAAATCCCTGCATTCATTTGATGATTAATGTCACAAATTGTTGATTTAATTTCGGTTAATGGCCTTGTCGGTCAGAGTCCTTCGCTACTTTCGTCTTTACGGCTTTTAAAAAGGACATGAACTCCTTGCGATTTTCAAACTCACCAGAATCCTCCGATCACACACCAGTAGCTTTAAATCCTAATTATGGAATATGTACATTTACAAATACACACACAGCCACGTAGCAAACAAACTAGTAACCACGGTAACACTACTTGACATTCAGTACCATACACTACACTGTACATTAAGGCATGAGGTGTTGTTGATGCAGAACATCAGCAGAAAAATTCACTGGAATATGCAATGCACTATGGAATGAAATGCATGTTTATGTATATCATTCAACCCACTACTATCACAAACTGTATGCGGAGCCACATCTGGACATCGTTATGCGTTAGACAGGTAGTCCAGTTGATGAAAACAAAATGAAATAGAATGAAGCTGACTGGGAGAGTCCAGCGGCCCTGGAGTCCCATCCTTCTGCTTAATGTCTGACCATAGATGCCAAAGTTTTGAACAGCTAAGGTTTTTTTTGTTTTGTTTTTTCCTTAAATGACGCATCCTATGTTTCCTTTGTACAAGACACAGGTCAGTGCCATTGGGAACAATTTCCAGCCACTGCTTAGAGCACCAGTGCCACCGTTTATCGCACACTTGAAACGACGATGAATGAGCTTCATCTGTTTTGCCGAGCCCTGTCCAGGCAGCGTAGCTCTTAGGTCATAAGTCAATACAAGCAAGAAAGCGGTTTTCTTCACCAAAATGATTCATACTACTTAATCGTCTTAAGCTCTTTGTTGGGCTCTAAATATCCGTAATAAAACCAAATGGAAAAGAATAACCAATCACACGCGAGATTAAAGCAAGCCCTTCTTTAACATATGCTGCTAAAGCAAACGCTGCAATCAGATTTGACTCTTTTGATGACAGGAGGTTGTATTTTATGGATGTATCATAAATCTTAGCGGTGTGGTTTATATAAATGTGTGTGGTAAATGTTGCACACTAATCCTATTTTACTGTTCAACTGCTCATTTGAACTGCCTGTAATTTGCATGTATAGGCTACTACAGCATATTATAGATGTAACTGGAGGCCAGCACAATGAATATTCAGATATTTTCAACAGTTGTGTAGCTGCACAGTAACTAAATACAAATCAGATTAGTCATGTCTATATTCATTATATGTATTACCCAGTAATAGTGTACAATTCTGCTCACTGCCTGCAGTGCATAAATATATGATAACTGCACATTAGAGGATTGCAAGTTACTTGCAGTTCTTCTGATATATTGCACAATTTACAATATTAGCCATCTTCAATGAGCTTCATGCTCACACTTCCATTTAATGCTGCAGTTCGACCTACAATCAAGTACAGTAGATGACAATCTTAAACGTTTACTGTCAAGTGTGCAAAACAAAACGAGAAAATTGATTTCAGAAATTTCTAACATGGATTTTTATCCTCCTAAGTTCCTTTACAAATTTTCAGCAGCTTGTGGTGACACCATAATGTTCACCAGGATGCTGCCACCGGAGGTTCTTGTGTGTCTCTGTACAGAATACTTCAGAAAGTGCTTGAGGTGTATAGAAGAATACCAATGAGTTCAGTCAGGCATGAGGAGGCCTCCTCCACGTACAGGTCTCTCACAAACAACTGCAGACAGTGAGGGGGCATCCTCAGATCAACTCCATACATCTCTAAAGGGACAAATTACCAGCAGTGACAAATTGGTAGCGGACATTTCATTTCAGCCCCAGAAATACTGCTTTTGTTTTGGAGTACTGGATGGAGCGTCTCATATGCTTTGGGTTTTGCTTTTCCGGGGCGACTGTGATCAAGTTGGTTACTCTGTTCAAAGTAAAATCGAAGAGACTCTGAACGCATCTGCCTGCTAACGAGCCTCATCGAGCAACACATACGGTACATAGCAGTCGTCATCTGGGCTGTTTTTGCTGGCACGTTACAGAAAATACAAACGTTTTCCATGATTTATCTCAGGACACGGAATGCATTCGTGTAAACCAAAGCCCTTTTGTGGCTACAAATCGCAAGATCAAAGTACACTGACGCTGAGTGTCTCCGGAGCCACGTCACTTTTAACTGTGCAAAGCCGTACACAAACATTCAACAAAAAAATACAGAAATTGACAGAGTTTGAACTGGCCAGTGATTTCATTTTTTGTGCACGTGATCATAGCCGGCGTGGTGGGCGTGGGTGACCTAAGCGACTGAATCCTGGCTGGGCTTTCTTAGTTCCATCCTGTTGATGAGAAACTGTACACATGATTTTGTAGATTGTACAAACACTTAAGGGCAAAGTGCTATATCTCTGAGGCTCAAGTTCTGTGTTGATTTGCTGGTTGTTGCAGCTGATAAGCAGCACTTGGTTGTTAGTTCAGGACAGATGATGATACTTATGATCGGAGGTGTAAAGTTCCGTGCCAGCAGAGTCCTATTTCAAAAATCAACAATCGTCATGAGTCGTGATTTGCGACAGTTACGCCGTGCCATTTGTCGGCGAGGCTGATATCACTGAGGTTTTGAGTCTCACGTACAGCAACCTAAAAAAAAAAAAAAAATCTGAGGAACAGAACTTGATATTTTTAACTGCCAGATAGAGCTGATCTCGCAAAATCTGGAGGAGTGCCGTTTTACTGCAGAGGCAAACAGAGAAGAGGAAGAAGGAGAAGGAGGAGGAGGAGGAAGTGTGCAGCTGAATAATTGTGGCACGACCGTGCTTATCGTCTCTCGTATCGTCACTCCGGGGATCGTGTCCACGCTGATCCCCGGAGAGGAACCGGCCTTACCACTCGCTCAGATGACGGCAGATGAACCAGAGGAAGGAGAGTTCGAGTTAGGGGATGAAGGAAGGTTCCAGAAGAGCCACTTGCGTTTACATTGTCGTCTCTGGTACAGGTAGTCCTCCTTGTCGCGCTCTTTGCGTGCTCTTTGGTAGTGGTCGTCCTCCTTCAGGTACCACACGGGCGGCCAGCGATGCTTCTCAAAGTAGTCTTGGTTATCTACAGCAGATCAATAAAAAATGTTGGGGATCTGAAAATGCTTATTTCACAATGTGATGTAAAAATCTTATAATATACGTCCATGCTGTGGCGCAGCGAGCCAAAGTCCCAGATAACAGAGCAAACTTCTTACATTATTAATCCAATCTATCAGTGTGTGTCCATTAAAAAATATGGACACAGCAGAGACAATATACTCAAATCATTTCAAGCCATACTCCATTACTGTAGGGAGTCGCCATTAACCTTAGGAGTCCTTGACTACGTGATGAAATTACTTTGTCCGGATGAGCTTAAAACTAAATGTGAGTGCGACTGAGACAGAAACGGGTTCAACGAACACAATCGGCTTTCAATTACATAATTCAAATTGCGTAACATTTCAGAGCCCCGTAAAGGTGTTTTTCCGTTGTGTGCACGAGACACGCGGATCCTCAAGCGCTGCAGTGTGGGTGGGTCTAAGTGGCTTCACTACTGTCTGTCAGTTAGGCGCCGAGTGAGCCTTTGCGCGTAGAGTCAATCGTCTGCTGTTTGTCTTGGTGCCCCGCCAGATCATGAGTGCATTACCAGTAGACTTGGCCTTCATGTCTCGGGGAAACTTGCGGCAGACGCTGTTGTAGTTGGTGCAGATGTGGTGAAGGCACCAGCCAGTCAGCTGCTGGGCGCCGTGGAACTGTCAGGACAGCAAAAGAGAAAAATGTCACGTGAGAAGCGCGGCTGTTGTTGGATCCCAATGGAGGCAGACATTTTCATATCCAGCAGGTTCAAGGCTGCAGCGATATATGACTGTGGTCCTCAGCGTAAATATGGCAGCTGCACTGAATTAGATCATTCTTTGTCGGGTGTTGCTAACCAGCTATTTTTCATACATACACGGCAACAGTAGAAAGGAGACCTCAGTATAACAACAGACTGAAGTTGACTAAGTGCAATTAAGACCTGGCAGTACAGCATAATTAATCAAACTGCCACAAATGGGTGTGTGGCGATTTCTCAACTGGTAATCCAGCCTTGTATGAGACACTGGTTGGCTGAAATGCTCTGAATGCCCACACAAGCAGACACCCTGTGCCATTAATTTTGCCACTTAGTCAACTCTGAGGAGGCTCTGCGAGACATTAGATAAGCGCGTCTCCGATCCCTGCCTGGAGGCGGCCGACGGGACACCGTACCTGAGCCATATCCAGATACACCAGGACATCTCCATCAATGTCAGCCCCCATCATCGCCGCCTCTGTCAACACTGTCACTGTGTAGAGTTCTGAGGGATACATTAAAGACAGTCACTCTGGGTGTTAACTTGGAAACACACGCACACACACATATTACAATCCTGCTGTTTACTGACTGGAGGAGGCGATAACTGATAGCAAATGCGATACCTGTAAGTGCAACCAGGTGGGGGAGGCAAAGACGATTGGCAAGAACAATAAGCTCCATTGCATCCAGGTCAGGTCGAGAGCAAAACCGCCCCGTATAAAGATATTCCAGCACAGCCCTCATGCAGCTGCGAGTCGTGTTGGGAAACAGCACCTTAGAAACAAGAGGGTGTTGCACCGTCATCACTCGAGGTCCGGGAACGTTGAAAGATTTAGACAAAGTGTCTTTTTTTTTTTTTTTTTTTATCGTAACAGTGAATATGATTCCTATCAAAGAGATGAATTCTTATTAAAATCCCGCAATCCATTAAAACGAGAGACCAGAAGGGGAGCTCGTCCATAAAATCATACACCTTGAATATAAATGACAAGAGAACATGACGCCAAACAAAAACACACAGGAATAAAAAATTAGGGATGCAGGTAACTCAGCTGCTATGACCTTTGCTCATTTGGACATTTTTCACCACTTTGAGCCTACTCTCTCTTTTTACTCAAGCATATAACCTGCCTCACTTTGTATCTACGGCCATAAGCTGACCTTTTCATAGTTGTCCTTCTAACAAAGGCTTTTTTTCGGCCGTATATTACGGCACAGAAAAGAAAACATGTGGTTAAAGCATAAAAAGACAAAATCGCAGCCTCCGAGGGGCGCTGTGCCAGAGAATAGTGCCGTTACGCACAGCCATGCATTGTTGACTTTCCACTTTTTTTTATTGACTCTTTGTTCTGTTGAATTACTTTGTAAAGTGCTGTGTCAAATGGCCACCTAAAACCGCCCGTGCCTTGCGACTACTCCGACTGTCATTTGCCTTGTCACCCCAGCACTCCAGCACCCGCACGCACGCGCACACACACACACACCATCCCCTCGCCTTCTTGCACTGTATATTTAACACATTTTACCTAGAAAAGGCCAAATGGTATGTGCAATATTATTATTATGTATTCATTTATTTGTAGTATAATGTATTGCACTATGATGTATAATGCACTATATTTTATGCATAGAATTCTTCTAACGCTGTTATTTAGTAACTGTCTATTGCTCATGGCATGTCTTGAGCTGCTATTTGTTTTTGTTGTTGTTCCTTTTCTGTTTTAAGTTACCCTGCCGATTCACATCTGGCAAAGGGACAAAACAGTGAAAATCAGCCTGCGACTGAAACTGGGCACAACCACACCCCAGTCTTATCGGGAGGGCTGCAAACTGTACGTTGTCCTCTTGGAATTAATAAATTGAATTTGAAATTGAAATCCATTATTGCCTTTCATTATATCAGCCTGAGAATGACATCAGTTGCTACAGCATAATCACGGATCCATCTTTTTATGAGGAGATGTGGGGTTAGCAGGGCTCACCAGCCCTTTCTCAAACTTTCTTTTCAGTGAAAGCACCATCTCATTTCCTTTTTTCCTCCTTGCTCAGTCCTTCCAAAACTACTCATGGATAATCACTGGAATCTCCAGATCACATATTTTACCTGAGGGAGTATGTTTATTGAAAAAACTATAAAAAGAATTGAATGCATTATTTTCCGGTAGTAAAACAACAGCTAAGCTCACTGAACCACAGGATGTTCAGATCACAGAAGCCAGGGAAATTGTTTTATAACAGATTTGCAATCCTCTAATTAAATTACACTTCATAACAGACCACGTAATTTACTGGGGCTCCAGTGTCACTGCAGGTGCTGATATTTGCTGTGCTAGTGTGCAATATGTCATCAAACAGTAATTATATTCTAAATGCTGCTGTTTTATAAAGCGACTGGAATTAATATGTATGAACACTGTGGAATAAATGTTTTACTCAGTGTTACCTGTCATGTGTACATGAGCTCTCGACCCTTACGTCATGGTACTAAAAAAAAAAAAAAAATCAATGCTGACTCACCTCTTTGGTGCAACTCTCTACAAAAGGTCCGCCAAACATTGCTGCCATCCAATCACAACTAGAGATGAGTAAAGGCTTGTGGGCCATTATCGTCCCGTCGTCCAACTTGAATATAACATCTGCAACACAGAGATGAGACACTTGTTAAAAGTTTTCGGTTTGTCCATTGATAATGGTAGCTTGCATCAGCATCTCCCCCGCTTGAAGCCGGAACAACTCGACAAGCAAACACTGATTAGGGATTCTGTGTACCCGAAAAGGTGCCTTTGGCCAAGCACTCTTTGACTCTGTTTGTGCGGCGTACGTGGAAGGCTTTGGTGATTTCTTGGTTCATGAAGGCTTCGTTGTTGAGTATGTTTGCCACCATCATCCGCAGGTCAAAGACCTCCAGCAGCTCCGCAATGTGTGCAATGTGCATTAGCTCTTTCTCGTTCTCGTCCAGCTGGCCCGTGTACAGGTAACGCAGCACTGCTCGGAAAGGCCCCAGCTGCATGGACTGGTCCATGTGCACTACAGTCATGGGTCTGGGGCTGTATGTCACCGGGTCGTCCACCAGCTCCTCCTGGATGCTGACAAAAGCTCGACTCCATGAGGAAAGCATTCGGCCCCGTCTCCCCCCCTGGGAGTCTTTCAAAGTGCCGTCACTGGTGCAGGCTCTCAGGTTGGCCCTGTCTCCATCGTCGCTGCTCTCGCAAACATCAAAGCTGGCGGCGCGCATCAGCAGCTCTCGGCCGGAGAGAGGGCCGCGAGGCGGCCTTTCGGTCTCCTCGCTCTGGGTGTCCATAATAAAGAGGTCATAGAACTTTGAGGAGGATGTTGACAAGTATATCTTGTGTGCAAAGATTTTTTGCCGCTCCTGCAGGACCAGGATGACATCAGCACAGTGCGGGTCCTCCAAAAGGCCGACCGGATGCTCCTCTGTGGTGGTCGGGGGAGGAGGCACAGTGATTATAGGTGGCGGTGGCTTCGGCGGGAGGAAGGGCGCCTGAAGGAGAGGCCGCTGCACATTTCGGAGGTGAGATTTCCAAAACTGCAGGTGGCGACGCGAGATGAGGGCAGCTCGAATGGCGTTGTCAAAGACATCCTTGACTCCAAACTGAGCAACAACACTGGTTTCATAGTATGGCACTCCCAACTCTTTGGCCACCTCCCGGCCTCTTTCTGGAGGAAGAATCTCATTAGATTTAATGGGTCTGAAAAAGAAAGAAAATGTATCATGGCATTATTAAAAGAATCAGAATCAGCTTTATTAGCCAAATGTGTTCACCCAAACAAGGATTTCGGCTCCGGTTTTTAATTTTGCTCACACTGTACGAGAATTTAACATTAAACACTGGAAAGAATAAACTAAAAAAAAAATTAGAACTAATATGTACAGGTCTTCAGCTTACAATATATACAGGTCTGTTGACTAGTGCAAATAGAATTATAAGGTCTGAGGACTGGTGCAAGTAGAGTTACAAAGACTGTGGACAAGTTCAATTTTTAGGAGTGCGAGGATGTATGAAAAAATTAAAACCATCTTTTGCTTCCGCACAAACCATTCAAAACCTTGTGTCTAACCAGTAGGCATCGTACCTCGCCAGAGGCCTCCGTGCCCTGTTCACCGCCTCCAGGTCAGCATAGCGTAGGTCCAGCTGACAGCCCACCAAGATGACAGGCGCGCGCGGGCAGAAGTGCTTGATCTCAGGGTACCACATGGTCTTCACATGGTACAGAGAGTTGGGATTGGCGATTGAGAAGCAGAGCACCACCACATCGGACCTGAGACCGGAAGACACGTTTGGGTCAATCGTCTTCACAGCAGACCGCAGGAGCTCAGATGCCTGTTCAACTCTGATTTGTTTGTTTTTTTACAGCATCTCACCTGCCATATGCAAATCGCCGGTCCTTGTGATGGTCTCCGAAAGTATCCCAGAGGCGAAGGGACACACTGACGTCATCCACCACATCTCTGGAGCGCTCTAAAACCTGAAAGGAAATATCACATTCACGGACATGTAATTTCAAGCTTAGTGAATAAATCCCACGCGCATAAAAAGGTTTACACACAGCTGTGGACACTCACCTCCTGGCATACTCTGTACTGATCTATTGCCCAGACTGTGGGCACGTGCGTAGCCAGTAACTGGTACTGAGTCAGTGTGGCATTGCAGGCCCGAGCGCAGATGAGGCGGGTCTTTCCGACGGCATTGTCTCCTACAACCACACACTTGATAGTTTCAACGTTTGGCCTCTCATAGTCCATATCAGAATCTGTCAAATGGGACCTGCCAAAATACAGAGAAACGAAGGAAGCGGCATCAGGCACGTGAAATCCTAAACTGACGTCCTGAGCAGTCCAGGAACATGGATCAATGAGGACATCAGACACTGTGACTCCTCCTCATCTGCACTGCTCGCTCTGCCTGCAGAGCTTTCAATGGACGGTCTCGTGACTTCCCCCTGCCCATTCACAACTTCCCTGTCCTTGTTCCTGATATAGAACAAAATATTTAAAGGGACAAGCGAACACTTTCTTAAAAATAGTTCGACCGCAGACCTGGAAGTGCAAAAATAATTTCCTGCAAATTCGTATTTCTGCATATTTGCAGTTGCCGATGACATCGGAATAAAAATAAGATGTTTAGCCCGTCTGCCGGTTAACAAAGGCTGATGCAACCTCTCCGGATATGTCTGCGATCCCATCATCATCCTGCAAACCTAAAATATCATGTTAATGTTTCGTTTGCCATCCCAATCTCGTTATTGAGGTCAGAGCCGCGGTACGGTGCCAAATGCGTATCTAACATTCAAAATTCATTAAATGAAATGGAGGCAATTGATAAATAGACCAGTTCTGTCTCATGAAAATGGTGGCGGATGATTTACCAGACTGGTTTCCAAGGGAACTGTAGCCTGCCTCTCGTCGTGTTACAGCTCAAATCAGACACTCATCTATGTGTTACACCAGCAATGCTATTATTCATGCCACGGTCCAGATGAACATAAAAATGATTCCCCTACTGTAAGCCTGAGCATCCGCCGCTGTCATTTGCCAGCACAACATCCATGACACCAAACTCCGGAGCCACACATTTGCTTTGTCCAAACACCCTTTGAGCTTTAACCCCGCGGCATCGCCGTGGAAGAGTTCAGTCTGTCGGGAATCCACATTTTACAACCAGCTATATTTAGATGATCAATTGTCGTGCCATTTCTTGTGTGGCTCAAATCATCATTTCCTTGAAGTTTCTACACCTGAACAGACCCCGCTGACCACCTCTGCATTCAAACGAAAAAGTCTCTGAAGCAGAAAACACCATTATGGTCCCAAAAAATATTTAACTTAAATGTGTATCCCGTGGAGACTACTATTAAGGGTTACTATGATGTGTGGTTTTTTTTTCTTACAGCGGTCACTCATTCATAAAATCAGCCTTCATTGACGCCACATTCTGCATCCCTATGGGCTATAGGTCTTATCGCCATTAATATAACACATCTGACAGATATAGGCCGGGCCCGTATGACACTGTAGAAACACACCGCCTGATGTTGCTCATTCATGTGTCCTCTGCTACCACAGTCTTCACGCTGCGCAACTCCCGAGATGAATTTTTCATATTTGAATATGGTCAGACACCCCCCCCCCCCCCCCCCCCCCCCCCCCCCCCCCCCCCCCCCCCCCCCCCCCCCCCCCCCCCCCCCCCCCCCCCCCCCCCCCCCCCCCCCCACCCCCCCCCC
>CAAKHG010021587.1:0-13317 GCA_901007715.1 Dactylopterus volitans
CACACACACACACACACACACACACACACACACACACACACACACACACACACACACACACACACACACACACACACACACACACACACAGAGTTCATCACATCAAAGGAGACTCTCCCATCAGTGTGATGGAGGAAGCAGCCGGAGGGGAAGAGCCGCTGTGACTGAAGTGCTTTCTAATTCACGCAATAGCTGTGTGTGTGTGTGTGTACGCGCGCGCGCGTGTGTGTGCGCGCGTGCGTGCGTGCGTGCGAGAGCAGTGATGTGGGGTCTCTTTCTGGCTGCACATCAAGCAAATCTCGTTTGTGCTGAGGACTGCAGAGGACACTGGCAGGAAATCGGATTTACTCTCCTGTCTGAGAGGCAGAGCAGGACTCCAGCAGTCTACAGATTAATTCAATTAATTTGAGTCTGAATTATATTTCTGCTATAATTAGCTCCTTCATCGGTTGACATTCAAATCAGGAACTGTCGTGTTTACTGGGTTGCTTACTGTGATTTAGACAGACGGCAATTTTGATGTTTTGCGTCCGCCGCTGTTGATGCTGCAGGTTCCAGGTAGTTTCTGCAAATACAGTTTATGCAACAATCAGCCATAACATTACGACCACCGCATGTTTACCACAGGATATAATGCAACAGCTCTTTAATAACTTCTCCCTTCAGGAGGGGTTTTACGTGAAATATTTGTTGAATCTGTTCGAGAGAGGTGTCCCTAATATTTTGGCCCCCCCGATGCATATGAGTGGGATGACCAAAATATTAGGGACGCCTCTCAGCGTAACCCAGCGCAGTTCAACAGCATCACAAATAACAGTCCCAACAACAATCATTCAAATATGCCACGCAGCGAAAATAAAAGTACGTTATCAACAATTTATGCTCATATTTTTGCATGAATAAAATGCAAACTTCGTGCCTGCCAGCTCTCTGATTGGCCACTGAAGATTTTTTTCCCCTTCACTTTTATTGGCCGCGAATTGGCTCTGTATACCAGTGGTCTGATTAAAAATGCGATTGTACAGTTCTCAGCGTCGTCTCCCACCATTATGACCAATATGAATGTAGCTCGTCGACATGAAGGGAATATTACAGTCATTTCTTTTTGGTGCCCCGACCCAATTTTTTTCCCCAACCACCATTTGCAACTTGATATTAAAAATAGCATCTTATTCCATTGTCTCGTTCGATTGTCTTCTCTTGAAATAAGAAGCCATTTTCCAACAATGCGTCCTAATATCTGACTGAAATGCTAAGTTAGCATTATTGTATGTGCGTGAACAAGAAATATTAATAGTGTTGGTGAACTTGTTTTTTTTTTGTTTTGCAGTGAAATATAGAAAAGTGCGGCTTCTCTAGACATTTTCTCGGATTCTTTCATGACGCTCCCAGAATGCCATAAATCTGTGGTCATAAACAAACAAATCTGTGGTTCTTCATTGGCTCTGTGTGGTGACATCGGCGGCGTCCGCACGGTGACTCTCTCGCGGTGCGTTCACGCACGTCGGACGGCGGGTGGCGGCGCTGCAGAGATTCAGAATGGCGGGCGTGCGTCCGGCAGTGCAGTCGAGTGGATGAGGGAGTTTGTCCTTCACGCCAGACTGATTTCATCACCTCGGTGTGAAAGGGGACGGTGTGCTGGTAGCATAAACACACACATATATATATATATGTATATATATATATATAAACTAGACGTCACGTCAGCGCATCATAAGTAAAGCCGAGAAGGTCTGCGTCTCCCCCTGGTGGCTAGCATATGTAATTAACCCGCCTCTGCCATGTAAGGGGGAACGTCAGAGTTCCCAGTGTCCTTTTAGATTTTTTATCACGTTGATGTGATAAAAAAGCGTTCATTTTTACGATAAATTAATTTTTTTTTTATTCGTTTTTTGATGACGTGAATAAGGGGGCGTGGCCTATCGTTTGACAGCAGCTCTGAGTGAACTCTCGGAAGTCGCTGAGGCATTCACAGGCTTCTTTTCCGCAGTCGGACACCGTAAAGTCCGTTTTCCGCTTAAAAATGTAGAAACGTGTTTTTTAAGAGGTGAGCTAAGCACCTTGGGATGGAGGTGGGCGGGACTTCAGGATGACATCATCAGAGTAAGACTCCACTGGGTTGTTTTGGCTCCATTTTTTGCACCAGTGTTATGGCAGTGATGAACCTGTGACTCTCGGCTTTACGCAGCTTTGTCTTTTTGACCGCGTGGCTGATTGACTCTCGCGGCTCTCATTGCACACACATATCGCAAAGTGGAAGAGTCAGGGATTTAAAAAGTACCCTGCTTGTAGTTAAAATATTTCATACAATATGTCTGGAGGGGGCTATTTGATGTTGGGTGTCACAGTGATTAACGGCCCCTCAGAGACTTTTTTCGGGAGTCTGTCGGACAGAATTAGTGGATGTTCCCTGGATGAGGAAAACCTTTGTCATAATGAGTAAACACCGTGGAATGGAAGCAGCTGATAGTGTCATACAGCGACGGTGACTGAGTTTGTTGCTGCTACTGCTCCGGCTGCTCCGACATGGCGACGCGCCGTCCTTCGCTCTCCCCGCATCGGTGACATCGGGGGGGGGGGACATTGAAGGATGGGCTCCCGCGGGAGACCCGACTGCCCCGGACCAGGAAGACGGATCATTACATCCGCCTAACAATGGCGACGGCGGCGGGAGCAAGCCGCCTGCCAGAAACCGCTCCGACAGCAACATCGCCGTCTTTCTCTCCGCTCCGTCCGGATAAATGGACGAACGAGCGGGCCGCAGCCGCCCTGACGTCCTGTGTCATCGCGGCCAAGGATCATTGGGGAAAGATGCGGAACGATGTATGCCGGAGCTCCTCAGATCTCCACAACTGGACGTGTTCCGAGTGATCCGCTTCGTCGCGGCCGATTGACACACTCACGCATGTCTCATGAAAAGAAGCTACTCAGTTCTCCCAGCAGGAGGAGTTTATCGTTGAATTTGATGAAGATACACCAATCAGCCATAACATTATGACCACTGCATGTTCACCATAGAATATCATGCAACTGCGAGTTTTATGTTGAATTTTGATCGAATCTATTTGAGAGAGATTTTGACATATTTGAGTGATTGTTATTGGGACTGTAATTTGTGACGCTGTCGATCTGCGCTGGGTTACACTCAGAGGTGTCCCTAATATTTTGGTCATCTCACTCAGGAACCCTGAGTTATCTGCGTCTCCGCCAGATTATTAATGTTTAAAAAGGCTGAAATGGAAATTTTTGTCTCCTGTGGACAAATTACAATCTGAATGTATGGAGGGGATGATTCTCCAAATGCACTTCCACGGAGACTCCAATCAGCTAAACGAACAGCTGGACTGTTAAGATTAATAAGCGGCATCGGCGCCCAACTTTATTTCGTTGCGTGTGGGTGTCGACGTCTGTGGTGCATTCAAGGACACGGACTCATTAGAAAGCCGGGCATGTTTGGACGGAAGGAGACGGATCGTTTCTGCCTCCAGGAGTCGGGAAGATGTGAGTGAACAGCTGATTGATGGATCTTGCCTGCGCTTATGCGCCGATTTTTTTCATCAACATATTTTTTTTTTAATTGTTGTACTGAGAATTAGAGAGAGAGAGAGAGCGGTGGAATATTGCTTATATTTTATTTGTATGTCACAAACATATTGGTATCAATGGAAAACTGGCCAATATGTGCCTATATTAAGTGCTACAAATAGAGCCTGACTGATTCATCGACATGGCCGATATTTTAAATCGATATTTGCAAGTTACACATATACTGGTTTGGACATAAAAAAAATGGCCGATGTTGGCCGCCATGAGGTATCTCTTTTCAGCTACATTCAAGATGGCACACATCAATAAATCATTAAATTGTGATAGTGGCAATTGAGCTCCAGCTGAGGGCGTCCATTCAAAGGTTGGCACAAATCTCCTTGGCTGGTCAGCCAATGGACAAGTGATAGTCAAGGGAATTACAGCTGCCTTATAAACAAAAACAACACAGCACGACAACTCAGAATCTGGATTATAAAACTGCAAACTTGTCAAAATAGTCCAGCAGGGCAAGCTGGGAAATGAGGGCCTTACTGACCACGGTATGCATCACAGATAAGGCAGATAGGCCAGAGTCAGCATGACAGGAAAGAACTTTCATAATGTGTGAAAATATATAATTTCTGAAAAATTTTCACTCCCTAATATCGGCTCCAAATATCTAGTATCGGTCAACCTCTGCTGGCTATTGGCGTGCACTCTGTATTTTTGTGTCATTTATTCTGCAAGTAAAGACCCAAAGGTGTCCACTATTTTTTTTTATTTTTTTATTTGTCTTTTACAAACGCAGTACACCTTTGAATGAAGGAGTCCATTGGTTCACATAGTAAACCTGAACCTGCTATGTTTTAGTTGGCACCTCCTACCTCCTTCAACCTGAGGTTATTATTTTGTTTTAGTCGTCAATAAAAGTACCTTAAAAATATATATCTGTTCTGCAGTTAATGTCTTCTTGGGACTGGCTCCCAACAAAAAGCGTCCAACTGAGATGACAAATGCTACGCATGTGTATGCTAGCACGTTTCCACGTAAACCACATCTGGCATTGCTGAGCGTTGAACGGGTACTTTCCTCCGCGTGCGCTGTTTGTGTCATCGTTTCCCATGGCAACCGCCAGACATCAAGGCTGAGCCGGAACCACGCGGATCTTGAGCCCTAGAGCCGGCGTAGCTTTTTTCATTTCGTGACGTTTACGCCCGACCGGGGTCAACAAAAGTCCGTGGTTCTGACCCGGCGCGAGCTACAGGACGTCTGTGTGGCGCAGGCGAGACGTCAACACTCATCCCTCAACCTTTACGTCTGGGGAGGGAACAGTGCAGCCGGAGGGCGATTCAGCGGCCACACAAAAGCTTGGCCAGGCTGCATCCTGCGTTTCTGGTGCTCAGCCGGCCTGAGCCTGCCCGCCGCTTGCTATGTGGAGCATAGCTAAGTCGCTGATGCACTCGAGTCCAGCGCTCCTCTTTGTGTGTGCGAGACATTGTTTTTGACAATTTTCCCCTCAGATAGGTCTTAAGTCGAGGGCGGCGCGGTGCACGCTGGGGAGGGATGTGGGGGGGCCGACTCGCGCGGGCGATCTGGCGACGCCGGCTGTTTCCGCCTGACACTCCTGCCGGCGCAGATGTGAACATCTGCACCGCACGTGCTCCCCCCGGTCTTTGCTTGGCCATAAAATGAAGGACGGGGGAAGAAATGACCACAGAGGGAAACCGAGGGAGGCGGAGGACATGGGAAGGTGTTTTCACGGGAGTCTTTGAGTTATCAGGTTGCTTAGCAACAGGAGAGGACCGGCTCCGGTGCTGAATGTGTGCCACCTCACTAAGTTTCTTAATTGGCCTGATCGATATTCCTCGGCTCTTTGAGGTCGGTTGAGCGCTGCGAAGCCAGCGGGCAAAAGCTTGGAAACACGGCCTGCCGCGCACCGGCTTCCAAGAAAATGGCGCCTGCCAGGCGAGATTCGGGGCGCGCGCGCGGGGGCGTGCCTCGACCACGCCCACCAGCAAGGGGAAGCTGACCGCGATCTGTGATTTATTTATTTGTTTGGTCAACGCTCTGAGGCGCGACGAGCCGCGACATTGCCGGTTCAGCTCCGGAATCGCCTGACCTGATGAGACGTTCCCCTCACTTGTGGGTGCGCGCGCATGTGTGTGTGTGTGTGTGCGTGAGAGAGAGAGAGAGAGAGAGAGAGAGAGAGAGAGAGAGAGAGAGAATATTATTTCCTGCTCTTTACATGCAGGCTGTCATAAATATGTATTTCCTGTGTGCACCATCAGCCGGGAGAGAATCGATTTAACATTCATCTCACCGCCTCCTCCTTCTCCTCCTCTGCCTCCACCACCCCCCCCCTCCTTCTCGTCTACTTGCATGTGTGTGAGCTCTTTAAGCAGCCTGCAGCGCAGAGACACACTCTCATTTTCTCACACTCGTGCTTATTTTTGCGCGCACGCACGCACACGCGCACTCAGGACAGTGATACTGAGCTGAGAGAGAGGAGGGTTTAAATTTTACTGACTTATTCAGGAGCCGTTATTTCATTGGAAACACTCGGGTGCACAGGCCAAAATCTATAATCCTCTTTATTGGAGGGAGTCTGTGGACATCCTATGGGAATTCTGCGTGTGTGTGTGTGTGTGCGTGCGCGCGTGAGCGGGGGTTGCGGGGGGGGGGATGGACGGAGCCGCCGTAGAAACCTCTTTGTTCTCATGCGAGAATATTTCCTTGCAGGGGGATAATCAACTGTGTCTCATAACTGCTTGATGGCTTATTTCATAATTCAATTCTGGTCGAAACATCAGTAAGGTGATATTTTTCTTATTTTCCGTTCCCGTCCGCATGATTTACGCGGGAATGTGTAATTGGAGCTGATGAGAGTTAATGCCGCGTTGAGCAGAGAACATGACTGTGTTTGCGAGGCGGCGGCGGCGGTACCTCGCCACGGCGCTGACAACTTATGATTATGAAGATGATTTATGAGCAGACTTGAGGGAGGCTCCTCCTCCTGCTCAGCTGACAGCCTCTTCTGGTCTGTCAGGAGCACAAACACTCGCCTTGGTCTTAATTAGGGCTCAGAGTTGTGTCATCACCAAAAGAATTAGTGATGTAATAATAATAATAATAATAATAATAATAATAATAATAATAATAATAATAATAATAATAATATGATTAATTTTGAATATGTCAGACAAACTTTGTGTTTCCTAGAGTCTGTAAAATAACATTATTAAACTGAAAATATGATACATGTATTATAAATATGTCAATTACTTACATGATACTCATAATATTCAAAATCTTATTTATATACACACATACATACACACACACACACATACATACATACATACATACATACATACATACATACATACATACATACATATATTGTATGTGTATTAAGATATTACATGATACTGTCATAGGTGTATTATTTACTTTACAGCATCATACACATAATATTCACATGATATCATCCTACATATATTATTTTCATAATAGTATGATACCCAGTGTTTTCATATCGTTATATGTGTATTATTTACATTATGCAACTATAAGTTCATCATTTTGTGGTATAATAATACATGTATTATTTATGATTTAATTATATGTGCATTATTTACATGAAATTGTTATAAATGTATTATTTATATGATATTAAATATGCATTATTTAAAGGATATAATAATACATGTATTATTTACATGATTTTATCTTACGAGTCTCATTTGCATAATATAATTAGATGTGCATTATTCACATGATATTATCATACATGATCATAACACAGTTTTCATCCCTGAAGTGACGTCTCATTCACGGGTCTTCAAATTTGGCACAAGCCTCGGCTGGCTGGATTGTTGGTGGTCAAAGGTCACAGCCGCTGTGACATCACAGAAGGCGCCAGCTGATTATGGCAAAATTTCAGACCCGCGTCGAACCGGATGGAACGATGAAGCGATGAGTGTGGAGTGTGAAGGTGGCAGATTCACAGAGAGTCAGCTTGCGTCAAGATGGACTAAATAATAAATATGTCCTGAGTACACAGGACCTAAGCGTACATATATCCGTGTACATACTGTAAATACACAGACACACACACACATACATGTAAGAGGAGATGTGTCGGGTCTGCTTGCAGAGAAGGATGAAGACTGGAAGCACATTTAAGTTGTTGAGTGGTGTGTGTGAACGATGTGTGTGAATGATGTGTATGAACAATGTGTATGAACGGTGCGTGCGGATGGTGTGTGTGAACAATGTGTGTGAACGATGTGTGTGAACGATGTGTGTGAATGGTGTGTGCGAACAATGTGTGCATGGTTTGTGTGAATGATGTGTATGAACAGTGTGTGTGAACCGCGTGTGTGAACCGCGTGTGCGAAAGATGGACAAAACCCACAAATGTGACGTCTTCTGTATTTATGGAACTTTTGTACTGCAGATAAAGCTGTTGCTGCACCGGTCGTTACCGTGGGCAACGTTCCCATCAGGGAAAAGGTCGCGTGTGCTGATGCGGCACCATGGCGACGCTCAATAAGCCGCTTACATGATTGATTAGTTATTTCCACTCGTGTGGGCCGGTTCGGTAGCTCCGCCCTCTGGCTGAATGACGCCTCTGTCAGCGCTGAACGACGTCGTCAGTGCACTCAAGATCGCAATGAGCTTGTATGTGTGTGCGTGTGTGTGCGTGTGTGTGTGCGTGTGTGTGTGCGTGCGTGCGTGCGTGTGTGTCTCAGAGGGCGGGTGTTTGCAGGGGTAATGGTGGGCAACGCTGATGTGTCATCATGTGAAAACAGTTGAAAAGCCGACAAAACTATCTTTTTAAAATTAATTCTACGTTGAAGTTTTAAGTTGTCAGATTCGAGTGTTTTTTGTTGCATCACATTCATAAAATTACTGTGAAGTTTATCAGTTCCAGCAATTGACACATCTTCTCTGACTGAAATTTTGGGCTTCCAGCCTTTAGAAAATCATCACATTCTGCTTATATTTACATTTTTCACCGCGTTTGCTTGACATTTTTGGTTCATGTGACCTTTCTTTACGTGAACGTTGTGGCCAAAACCAAAGTATCGTGTAACTGAACGTTGCAAAGACGTGACTTATGGTTTGTCACGATTTGTATTCGCCGCGCGGAACGATTCTCCAGACGGAAGAGTTATAATTGTCAAGCAGTGCATGCTGGGAAATCTGACACAGGCTATTATCTGCGCTTAATTCTTTATAATTGCTTTTAACTGAGTGAGATTAACTTGTTTAACCTTTAACATTAATTTAAAAAAAAAAAAAAAAAAAGATGAGAAGAATTCGGCGCTACAGTGAAAACGTCCCGGTGAGACGCGGGCGCGTGATGGCGGGTGGGCGGAGCCAGCGAGGCGGCGGATGTTGATGGACACAACAAATAAGCTCCGTTAATGAATGGAACTGGTGCATGTTTGTAACCGGCAGACGTGACGCCAACATGGCCGCCATCTGGCCGCGGGCAGGTGGAATCCTCCCGAGCAAAAATCCTTTTAGCAGAATATTAAGCCAAATAGCCCCTCCCCCTTCTCCCATCCTCCCCCCACCCTCGCCTCCCGCCGCCTCGTGTTTTTCCTCTCGTCGTCCCGGGTGTCATTAACGGTGATTTATACGAGGCCTCGCTGGAACACGAACGGTGCCAATAGGTGGGATGAGGGAACACTGGCCCCGCCGCCGCTGCCCCGCCCTCCCCGCTCACCCCACCGCTCGCTCACCCGCCGGTGATTGATCAACATAAACAGCACAAAGCGGAGGCCGTAAAGGGGAAACACTCACAAAAGCACGCAATTAGTGTGTGTGTCTCCGAGCTTTATTTTGGAGCTCTGCACGTGAAGCGTTCCCCGATTGCTCATTTCGCGCGGTTTCTCCGCAAAAAACCGCGACGGGAAATCGTCGTCCGACGGTGTAGTCGGGTTTCAGGCGGCAAAAAACTCACTGAACGTCAGTCGTGCGCGGCCGTCAGTGCGATCGGGTGGGATCCAAAACAGTTCTCCCCTTTTGCGCCGCCACCCTTCAGCTGATGGCGAAAAATCAGATTGCGGACCTCCAAAATAAAAGCCCTCTTGATAAAACGCACGTCCCCGCCTGGGTAGATTGAAGCCGTTTAATGTGTGGGCGGAGCTACGCGCAACACACTCCGCACCTGTTTCACCATCCGGCGGTCGTTTGACCCCTCCACCAGCGCCCCCGTCGCCACATTTGCATCACCGTCCGCGGCGCATCCACAAATGACGCCTGGGAGCTCCACGTAGGACATGAAAACCATAAATCAATATGCTTGTTGCTGCTCCTCGTGACGCTCTGATGAGCCGCCATGCAGAACGACGGTTTGGTGGGGGGAGGATTTGGGTAGGATCGGTTCTGAGGGAGAACCGCCGTGGCTCAGTCATGCTGAGCCGCGCGGCGGTCTTCTCCCCGGTTGTGGCGGCGAGATGAAATGCAGATTTATTCGCGCATTAGAATAACAAATCAGCGCAGAGGAAGAGCTGGAAATAAGAGAGACAACAGCTGGGAGAGAGACAAAGACGCTTGAAGAGCGGGGTTAACAGCTCGCCCGCTGTTCCGGCGCGATCCGAGCTAAGCGGTGCCGCGTCCCGCCGCAACTCCCTCCACGCCGTCTCCACGGATGGCTGACGCTGACCTTTGACCTGTCATCCAGTATTCAGACTTGTGTGTGTGCTTCTTCTTTTTTGGGGATCAATAAACTCCCAGCAGCTCTTTGTTCTGCTTTATTTTTTTTTTATTTTTTTTCATCTCTGCACACACTTTTAGTGCTTTTGTTTCCTGGCGAGTTTCTTTTATTTTGAAAGGTCAGCACAGCCCAGCTGGGGCCCTGTCTGTGTTCGTGTGTGTAAAGTGTGTATGTGTGTGTGTGTTTGTGTGTGTGTGTTTGAGTATGGCAGTGCACTCACCCTCAGGATGCTGTAAATCAGCTACTCCACCAGCATCCAAACACACACACGCACACACACACACACACACACACACACACACGCGCGCGCACACACAAAAGCATGGCAGCTTCAGGCAGCTGGGAGTGTTGAGATGATGTCATGACTGAAACCTGATGACTCGACACGCACATGAACTCCATTAACGTGTGTGTGGGTGTGTGTGTGTGGGTGTGTGTGTGTGCGTGTGTGTGAGGAAGCTGATGCTAATGAAGTGTCTTTGTCCTTGCAGGCGTCATCGTACGAGAGCAGTGGAAACGTAAGTTTCTTTTTTTCTTTCCTCCTTCCCTCCTAACGAGGTTTTGATCGCTGACTTTTGATTGGACGCGGACTCGCCGCGTCCGTCTGTCAGTGTCGAGTGTTCCTCCTCAGCGTTTCTCAGTGGATGACGTGAAATCTTATTTAGGCTAACACCCGCTAATATTGAAAACATCTGCTAGCGGCCACTAACACCTGCTTACACCCGTTATCACCCATTAACATAAGCTAACACCCGCTAACATCAGCACACATCTTGTAATATGCTCATCCAACATTTGCTAACACCTGCTAACCCCTGGTAACATCCGCTAACATTCTGTAATGTTCACTAGCATTGACTAACACCAACTACATCCACTTACATAAGCTAACACCCGCTAACATCAGAAAACATCCACTAACATCTGCCAACATCGACTAGCATTCTCTAACACTTCTAACATCCGCTCACATCAGCTAGCACCCATTAACATAAGCTAACACCTGCTAACATCCGGTAACATCCTCTAACACCTGCTAACCCCTGCTAACATTCTCTAATACTTGCTGACATTAACTAACACCCACTAGCATTCTTTAACACCCGCTAACATCGGGTAACATCCGCTAACATCCGCTAACATTCTCGTACACTGGTTAACATTAACTCATACCTGCGAACACCTGCTGTACCCACGAACGTCCACAAACACCCTCTTACACCCACTAACATAAGGTAGCACTCGCTAACACCTGCTAACATCCTCAAGCATTCTCTAACACCCGCTAACATCCGCCAACACCAACTAACACCCATTGACATAAGCTAACACCTGCTAACATCTGCTACAGTGTAGCTTGATAAGGTAAAGCGTTCACTCCCGGGTCACATGACTCTGCAGTTGTCAGGCGTATTTATCGGCACGTCTTCGATTGGTAGTGACGTAAACATGACGCCCGGGTGGAGGCGCTTATTTGCGAGCGGCCGGACTCTGCGCGCCGGAGCTGAAACAGGTGCAACATCGGCATTTAGTGGAGACGGGAACGAGGCTCCGCTGCCCCCTAGTGGCCGAGAACGCCCACGGATTCAGCTGGAAAATTCAGCGTGAAGCAGAGCAGCATGTGAATAAAACACCTCAGCCGCAGTCATGACAATGCGCGCGTGTGTGTGCGTGTGTGTGTTTGTGACTGCAGGCTGACAGAGCAATAATGCTGGATTAGGGCAGATTAACGCTGCCGTCACCATCAAACATCCAACTTTCTCCTCCCTCAACTTTGTCCCTCCCTCGCTCCTTCCCCTCTTTGTCCCCCTCTCCTTCATCTCCTCCATCTTCTTTGCCGCGTCCCTCCTTGTTGCCTCCATTTTTTTCTTTCCTCCTCATGCTTTTGTTTCTGCATCCCTTTCTTTTCTTCACCTTTTATCCCCCCGCCCCCACCCCACCGCCTCCCACCGCCGCATCCCTCCACCCACTCCTCCCCCTCCCCTCGGGGATGTGAGGAAGGGTGGGGGTGGGGGCGGCGGCGGCGGCGGCGGCGGAGGAGCAGCCAGGCCAGAATTTACATCTTGATATATCAGTTTCCTGCAGCAGCGGAGGCGGTGATGGATGGCGTGTTGCCGGCACCGCTGCCGCCGCCATGAGTTACCGTGGTGATTACAGGCAGAGATGGCCACTCACCGGCTACTCTATCACTGTGACTGGTGGGGAGGCGAGAGAGCGGGAGAGAGAGAGAGAGAGAGAGAGGGTAAAAATGAAAGAGAAGTAAGAAAAACACAATTGGAGGAGAGGGCAGAGGAGAGACAGCGGTGACTTGTTGTGGCAGGATGGAGGAACAGAATCGTTAGGGGAGATGGGAGGAACCGGATGGACCGGTGGAGGAGACCAGCGGCGCAGCCAGAGAGGAAGTGTGAATGCGAGACACTGGCGGAATGAAGCATGCGCTCTCAGATTTGGAGGCGTCGCTGAGAGGCGACGGGAGATTGCCGTCCGTCCGCCCGCTTTAGCCGCCGGTTGCGGCGACTTGTGCGAGAACGTTTACTCTCCCCCTTCTTGCCCTCGGTGCTGATCTGGTAAGAAAGAAAAGAAAAGAAAAAAAAATGTTATTCATGCAGATGCAGGACAACTTTCATCATTTTACGGGAGCACATGCACCAATCAAGCGTAATGTTATGAACGCTGCATGTTCACCGGAGAATGTAACAGCCCTGTGATGGTTTAATGCTGTTATTATTGAATGTGTGTGAGAGAGGTGTTGACATATTTGAATGATTGTTATTGGGACTGTAGTTTGTGACGCTGTTGGACTGTGCCGGGTTACACTGAGAGGCGTCCCTAATATTTTGGCCATCCCACGCATATACATTCAGGTGACCAAAATATTAGGAACACCTCAAAATATTAGGTACACATCATGGGGACACCCATATTAGGGACACCCATAATGTGTCCCTAATATTTTGGTCACTTGAATGCATATGAGTGGGATGGCCAAAATATTAGGCACACCCATGATATGTGCCTAATATCTTGAGGTGTTCCTAATATTTTGGTCACGCGAATGC
>CAAKHG010021587.1:13337-26246 GCA_901007715.1 Dactylopterus volitans
ATCATGGGGACACCCATATTAGGGACACCCATAATGTGTCCCTAATATTTTGGTCACTTGAATGCATATGAGTGGGATGGCCAAAATATTAGGGACACCCATGATATGTGCCTAATATCTTGAGGTGTTCCTAATATTTTGGTCACCCAAATGCATATGAGTGGCATGGCCAAAATATTAGGCATACACCCATGATGTGTGCCTAATATTTTGAGGTGTTCCTAATATTTTGGTCACCCGAATGCATGGCCATCCCACTCATATGCATTCGGGTGACCAAAATATTTGGGACACCTGAAAATCGTAGGCACACATTATGGGTGTGCCTAATATTTTGGCCATCCCACTCATATGCATTCAGGTGACCAAAATATTAGGGACGCCTCTCAGTATCATCCATTCCAGTTCATCAGAAATGACGGCGTTAATGTGTCAATAAAATAAACAAACATTCGACATGAAACCTCAAGGGAGAATTTGTTGCAGTGCCGCTCCAGCGGTCAGCACGGGCCATTCACCAATAAAGTTTAGCGCTTAACATTAAAATGTGGCCATGCGCGGGTTTCGCGTTGTCGTGACAACTAGTAATTCCAGTCCCTCTTCCCTTTTGCGTCTGGGTGCGCTGTGATGTCGGCAAAGGTCGCGTCTCCAAAATCGCTGTGGCTCTCGTCGCTGTCTTCTGCTCCCGCGGCTCGGCTTCTTCCTTCCCCCTTCTGTTGTTAGTTTATCAAGTTGATGGGGAAGCTCTGACGCCTGCGCTTGAAAACGTTGCCATGGTTACGGTCTCCTCCGCAGATGGAATTACGGCGCTCAGACCCTCCGTTGAATTGCAAGTGCTTTGCTCGGTTTTCCACGCATGCTGCAAGTATATATTTTTTTTATTATGTTATCTTAGTTTGGTTGCCGTATATCCGACCATATGACCGCTCCTCCGACTGTAATGACTTCCAGACGGCATCCGGCGTGTGAATGTGAATGGTCAGCCATTGTCAGCGCCGGTGCGGTTCCTCAGCGGCTCTTTCGTCCCTGCTGCTTGGCTCATGGCGGCGGGGCTCTGCCTCGCCCTGCGGTCGGTGATTTCATGTCTAGACCAGCTTCTGCCTGCCATCCAGCTGAGGGAAAATCTGACGACGCCTCCTCCCTGCTGCTCCGCCATAAAACCTGAGGAGAGGCGGATCGATGCCCGGCAGCTTTTTCGCTTCGCCCCGGGCTCGCTGGGACGGAAAGTTGCAGCTCCGCGAGCCTTCCGCGAGCCTGCCAGCGCTGCGGCGGTCACAGGGGGCGGAGTCACTATGGCCGTCAACCGGAGCGGCACATTGACAAACAATAACAGTCTCTCATGTGTTCACACGTGTAGAGACACAACGGCAGCGGGACTGAAGGCACCAGTCAGCGCTTAGTCTGCCCCGAGGGCCACATCACGGCAGGCACGCCGAGGCAGGGGCCAGAACATCTGGCGGCCGCAGCACCAGCAGTATTAGTCATAGCCGGAGCAGTGGTAGCAGTATTAGTACATGTAGTACCAGAAGCGGTGGTAGTTGATTTAGCAGCAGTAACAATATTCATATGAGTAGTCGTCACAGAAGCAGCGGTGGCAGTATTAGTACACGTAGTACCAGTAGTAGCAGCAGTTGTTTCAGGAGTAGAAGTAGGAGTGTAGTAGTGGTATCAGTAGCATTAGTGTCCGCATTAGTACGAGAAGTACCAGTCGTGGAGGAAGCTTTTGCAGCAGTTGCTATAAAATTCAAAGGAGTGGTGGTAGGAGTAGACACACATGCACTAGTAGTAGTCGTAGAATTCATAGAAGTAGCAGTAGTAGGGTTAGTAGCAGCAGTTGCACTAGTAGAAGTAGTAGTAGTCAATAAGATATGGTGGTATTAGTAGTTGTTCCAGTTGTAGCAGTGGAATCTGTAGTTTTAGCAGTAGCAGTAGTGGTAGTAGGATAAGTAGTAGTTATAGTCGTAGCGGTAGGATTAGTAGTAGCATTCGTAGTAGCAGTGATGGTCGTAGTTGTAGGATTAGCAGTTGTCATAGTAGTAGCAGCAGTAGTTGTCACAGTAGGATTAGTAGTAGTATTGGTAGTAGCAGTTACGTTAGCAGTGGTAAATGTAGTAGCAATACAATTGGTCGTAGTTATAGTAGTAGCAGTAGAGGTCGTAGTAGCGGCAGCAGTAGTAGCAGTAGAGGTCGTAGTAGCGGTAGCAGTAGTAGCAGTAGGTGCAGTTACAGCAGTGGTGTTGATGACTAACTGGTGTGTACTGCGGGTTGCAGACATCTGCAGTACCTCCTATGTGTACACATGTGAAAGGTCAGAGGTCGAGTGCGCGGTGTGGGTTGAGGTCAGAGTAAAGCAGAGCCACACGCCGTTACGTTGGCGACATGACGGCCGCACCGCTTCACCGGGCCGGCCATTCCGCCGCCGCCGTGCGGATGTGGCCCGCAGGCCGCCGATTGTGGTTGGCTGCTTAAAACCTGGCAACATCAGTGTCTTCGGCAGCGTCAGCGCATCTTCATAAAAAAAGATAATCCCATCTCTTTCTGGTCACATTTCACAGGAGAACATAATTACTGTAATCAGTGCGCTTTTTCATTGAAAACACTCATTAGGTAATAACCGCGCTATTATCGATCTGCGGCGGTCTCCAGCGGGGCGCCGGCCTGCCAGACAACGCGGGCGAGTCCGCGAACCCGATCAAACCGGATTATCGCGGATCACGCTTGTGCGGCCGCGCGAGCGCACACACACGCGCGCGCGCGCATGACACGCAAAGAGCCCGGTGAGAACGGCAAACAGCTGCTCCGAGCCGCCGAGTGGAGGATGCGTTCAGAGCCGAGCTCGGCGGTAACCAGCCGCCGCGAGATGAATTGACCGAAAAGAATGACGTTTAGAGCTGTCAGGCGTCAGCTCTCTTGTGTTTTTATATAAACCCACTGATTCCTCTCTTAGGTACGCACAGCATGTCCTCAGGGGTTGGACCCCCTTTTGCCTCCAGAACTGCCTTAATCCCTGGGTGTCATAGATTAAACTTCTTCAGAGGTTCTGGTCCATGTTAATGGGACAGCGTCAGAAGTTGCCGCGGGTTTGTCGGCTGCTCTTCCGTGATGCGGATCTCCTGCTCCACCACACCCCGGAGAGGTGCTCTGCTGGACTGAGATCTGGTG
This sequence comes from Dactylopterus volitans, assembly GCA_901007715.1. Taxonomy (NCBI): domain Eukaryota; kingdom Metazoa; phylum Chordata; class Actinopteri; order Syngnathiformes; family Dactylopteridae; genus Dactylopterus; species Dactylopterus volitans. Next base: position 16,500 of record CAAKHG010021587.1, read on the forward strand.
ACTGTGGAGGCCATTTGAGATCATTTGAAGGAGACGGTCAGCGATGGTCCTTGGGTAGGCCGTGGTGTTTAGACGATGCTCAGCAGGAACGCATCTCCCACACTTTAACACCACCGTCGCCGGCCTGAGCTGTGGGTACAGGTCAGGGTGGGTCCAGGCTTCCATGCTGTTCACGCCAAATTCTGACCCCAGCAGAGATGGAGACTCACCAGACCAGGGGACGTTTTTGCAAACTCCTCTTGTCCATTTTGGGCGAGTCTGTGCGAATTGCGGCCTCAGTTTTCTGTTCTTATCTGACAGGAGTGTCAGATGGTGTGGTCCTCTGCCGCTGTACCTTCACCAGTGACTTTAATAGCTAACAGGGTACCTAACAAAAGATCTTCTGCTGCTGTGGTCCATCTATTTGCCTGCAGCTTCCTTGTCTACCAGCTTGTTTGCTAGCTACTTTATTAGCCAGCAAAGTACCAAATTAAAGGTCTTCTGCTGCTGTGGCCCATCATCAGGTTGGAGGTGTTGTGGGTTCAGAGATGCTCCCCTGCCTCCTTGGCTGTAACGATGGTTCATTGAGTAACTGTCGTCTTTCTATCAGCTGGAACCAGTCTGGCCATTCTCCTCTGACCTCTGACCTCTAGCATCAATAAGGCATCTTCTCCCAGAGAACTGAGCATCACTGGGTATCTCCTCTTTGTGGGACCATCCTCTGTAAACCCTAGAGATGGTTGTGTGTGAGAACCCCAGTAGATCAGCAGCTGCTGGGACACTCAGACCAGCAACCATGACACCTTCAAGGACACTTAAACCGCCTTTCTTCTCCATCCTGATGCTGGTTTGAACTTCAGCAGATCCTCTTGACCGCGTCCACACGCCTGAATGCACCGAGTCGCTGCCACGTGATTGGCTGGTATCATGCGGTTGAATAGGTGCGACTGGTGAGCCGCTGCACAGGTCTGCCGGTCATGTTGAATGAAATGTGGTTTTGGTGAAATATCTCTTTTCCTCGACGTCCCTCTGAACTCTGGGAGTGTTGAACAAAGACCACCAGCTGCTCCTCAGCCATGTGTGGACGCCATAAATAACAGCGAGGCTGTTGCAACATGAATGAAACTCCAGGAGACGTTATTTCTGACATCGGAGGTGCTTGTGTTTTCTGCTGCGGGGTGAAGAGCCAGTGTGTGTGTGTGTGTGTGTGTGTGTGCATGTGTGTGCGTTTTGCTGAATAATTTAGCAGTGTGGTTCAACCTTGAGGTGTCCTCTGTGGTCGGAACACTCACACACGCGCGCGCGCACACACGCATACGCGATCATACATAAATGACTTGTGTCTGCTGGTGTTCTGGGCTTTAAATGTGTCCTGCAGCATCTTCCTGCTTGGTGGGAGCCGGCGGAACGACGGCGTCGGATCCGTGAAGGCGCTCATGCGGAAGAACATCGGCCGTGTTAGCAAACTGTCTCGGCTCCTTTACATGTGTTTTGCCTTTGGAGAAAAAAAAAACAAAATGTCTTTGGTGGCCACGACACTGACGGCGCCTTCGAGGCGTCCTGTTTATACCTCAAACATATTCACAAACATGAAGTACATGAAGTACATGAAGTACATGAAGATGAAATCAGCATTGTTTGTATTTTTATGATCGTGTTTTTCATGAGTGAGCACAGAGGATGATTTGCGATTATAGACTTGTTGGCTCCTCGTGAGGAGGTTCACACGCCTCGATCTGACACGTCTGACGGCGTCGGGGAGGCGGAGCCATGGTGTTCCTCAAAGCTCCTGTCGAGGCGTTTCTTACTGTTACACGACAGCTAAACAATAGCAAGTACAGCCAGAGTCTGTCTGTAACGTAAACTGTATATAACTATAGACTGCATAGAACCATTGACTGCATAGAACCATTGACTGTATAGAACCATTGACTGTATATACAATTAACTGTGAAGAACCATAGACTTTATGTAATCATAAACCCTATACACCATTCATTGTATATAATCATATACTGTATATACCATTCACAGTATATAATCGTAGACTGTATTTTTATGGTTTGAAACAGATAAAAGTTAGCATTACATGTCCTCTCAAGCCACACCCCCTTTTTTGTAGCATCAACATTCTAATTGAAAAATCAGTGTGATTAAAAATTAAAATGAAATGACAGCACCCAGAGAAGAAAACCATAATAAGAGAGCTTTGATATTTTAGTCAAAACCACTAACATGGCGGGGGTGGGGTGTATCAGCTATACCGGGGCCCGCCACCAGGGGGCGGTGGAGCTCTTTTGGCTGATATTTACGGTTCGTGCACGTCGGATGCTCCTCATCATCTGCGAAGCTTCTTCTAGCACGTTTGACTCCCTCAAACGCGTGAACCTTTGTGTTCATGATGCCCCGCCTCTCCCTCCTCCCATGTTTTTGTTTTTTTTGTTTGTTTGTTTTTTCTCATGCAGAACGACAGGCGCTTGCTGAGTCACACTTCAGGGTCTTGAAGGCGCGTCTGTTTTGATGCTGCCCATCTGCGACGCGGCTGAGAGGCCGGCGCAGACGTGCGTGACCACGAGTTCCCGCTTCTCAATAGTAAGACGAGGCCTCTCCGCCCTCGGATCTCTTCGACGGCGTCGCCACAAAGCGCCGCTCGTGGCGACAAATTGGCTCCGTTGAGCTGTGAATGGATCCGGAATGTGACAAGAGCCGTCGCAGATGAACACCCGACAGAGAGTCTGTCTGCATGTAGGACGAAGCGTATCGCGTCGTCATTCAGCGCTTCCTCCTCTCACTCTCTCTCTCTCTCCCTCGCTCTCTGTCATGTCCTCCGTGTCTTCCTCCCTCGCTCGCCCTCCCCAGAGGCGTCTGGCTTTAATTGCTGGTGTGATCAGATGAGGAGAAGTCGCCGCCTGCGCCCTGAATAAACGCCTCCACGCAACAGCGCTCCCATTAATATCTCTGAAGGTCCCCGTGCGTGCGTGTGTGTGTGTTGGTGTGTTTTCATGTGCCACGCTCCAGTGTCGTCTCTCGCTGTGTTTCCAGGGAAGTGATGCGGCAGCGGCGTTGGCGCGGTAGCTCCCAGGATGGCCTCGGCTGTTTGCGTCTCAGCCCGGCTGAATAAACTTGATTGTTTGCGAATGCGGGAGTGACTGTGCGCTCCTACGGCGACTGAGACGTGTGTTGGTGGCGATAAGGAATAAAACCCCGCCCCCCTCGCCACACTCTGGCTTTTCTTTCGGCGCTAAGAGTGACGCCTCGATGAGGCGCTTTTCATTCTTTCTGTGATTCGCTCGGGTTCCCAAGTTCCCTGCGAGATGACGTCCCAGCTTGTCGATCACGGCTGCCGTTAACAGCCATTAAGCAAAACTGTATCCATGGTTACCATGCCGTTACCTTTACTGACAATACATTTGCGGCGCGATGCTGTAACTGATCTCATTGAAGCCGTTTTCATCCGAGTGATCCGACCAGGCTCTCTCAGCCACGGAGGAGGGAGGGTAGGAGAGCGGGAGCAACTGCATAATGGTGATGGTGATTGGCTAAGGTATAGTAACATTTCATGCTCAGCCAACCAGAGGCAGAGTTGGGCGGGTGTTGTAAACACACTCACACAAATATCACAAAATATTCAACAGGAATTTCAGACATTGGTTTTCCCTCATTGAGATAAAAAGCAAATATTTAAACGCAAACTATGATTGTGACGGAAACAAAGTGTTTCTCCACCTCGGCCTCCCTTTGTCCCACAGCAGCATTAAAATAGTCGAGATTAGTACACAATGTTTTCTGTTCATAATTTTTAATTGATTCTGTTAAAATTAAATTTCATTAATTAAACATGTTTAATAGTCAGTTTTAGGTGAATAATTGATCGTACGGTCGAATTTAAAGCGGGGGAAGTGAGGAGGATCCAAATCCTTTTGACAAATTTGAATTTTTAAAAATGCTATGCAATAGTTACTTTCCCTGATAACTAGTTACTTTCATCATGCTGTAACTAAGCTACTAACTCCTGTGTGATGCCAGTGATGCCGCACACACTTGCGTTTCTCACGCTTGCTGAGAGGCTTTTCCAGATCTTAATATCAAGGTTGCGTCTTGAGAATTTGTCTTGTATCTCAGGACGTAAATGCTGGCAGTCGGGATATCTGTTCCTCATCCGGAATATCAGAGCCAGGAAAATGGGCATCAGCAGCTCAGCAGCCAGGGCTCTGCAGCAGGAGACTCTAGTTCTCGGGATGCTTCATTCGAAACAGGATCACTGAATTCAAAAGCAAATGCAAGATTGCAAGCTTTTATGGGCAGAAATCTTCCATAATTTCAAAGCTCGTTAACCTAGGAATGCTTCATGGTGCGGAGAACCAGGCGACATCATCGGAAAGAGTCCGCTCTGCGGCTCGTTTTGAGGTGTGGAGCGCCTTGAGGCCACCTTCAACACCTCCTCTGCAGAGATCAGCCATGCAGTTGGTAAAGCCGTATGCAGATGATGAAACGTGATTACTGCCAGCAAGCGACCAGCATTCCCGGAGAGGTTGCGATCATGTCATCATGGCGACGATTCGATTTGTCCACGTCGCCTCGGCGCAGTGAGTTTCAGGACTCTGCGAATGTCTACGATTGGAGATTGAAAAACGGCCTCCTGCAGCGTCACAAGGTGAATGGCTGAAACCGTGAAGACAAGAAGTGATCTTTGATTCAGCCGATAAAGCACCGACTTCTGCTCGGAGCAGCAACGCTGACTCGAAGTAAACGGTCGATCATCTCCGCGGACACGGCGGCAAAGTGTGAGATGCAGGATTGATGGGTCCTTGCCGTTATGACCTTAGCAGCCATCCTTCTTTGGACCTGATTCAGAGTGATGCTCTCACCGAGCTCGGTTTGACTTGTGAAAAACGGACAGTTTGTCTGTCGCTGACGAGCGGAGAAAAAAAAAAAACAGACCTAGAAAAAAAAAAGTGAAGATTCCACATGATAACTCGGGATGGATGAATCGCAACCGCCCAACAGCTGCATTCTACTAGAAGATTAACACAAAACTGCTGCTCATGTGCTGTGTGTGTGCATGTGAGTGCGTGTGTGTGTAACTGTACTCGCTACATACGAAGGACTAAAAATATGACATGTTGGCCCGTGCCCTCACTTTGACAGACATCTTTAAAGCCCACTTTCATGGTTAAGAGTCTCGAGGTTGGGATTGGCTCTTGGCTGGGTTTTCGGTTAAAGGTGGGGAAGGCTTTACGCCCACGAATGTCCTCACTAAGATAGAAGCGTAAGGGCGTGTGTTTGTGTGTGCGCGTGTGTGTGTGCGTGGGCCTGAGAAAGTGAGAGAGAGAGAGATATAGAGAGAATTAAATGTACATTAACCTCAATTACATAACCCAGACGAGGGTCGGTCAAACAATAAAAAGACAGCAAGTACACGTGCGCGCGCACACACACACACACGAGCACACACATTCACATAAATAGTGATGTGGAACAGAAAACCAAAACATCTGGATTTCTCATCAGATTTTTGGAAACTTTGGTCTTTAGAGAGGGAACCTCTTTTTTTTTTTTTTTTTTTGTCGTGTTAGTTTGAACCCTTTGAACCGACGCCTGTTTACAACCTCCCTCCCTTCCAGCGTGCAACGGTTTCACGTGGTCGGCGATCTGGTACCCGGCCTACGCCGCTGGTGGGCTCAGCTACCTGAGCGGACCAGAGGCAAAAACGCAAAGCTGATGGAGTCATGTCAAAATGCGCTCAGAGACGATGGCGACGGACGCCGGCGAGTCATTCTTACGATGTATATACGCAAATTCACCCGTCCTAATTTGACGGATATGAGAGCCGCGAGTCTCAGTGATGTCACCATACCGCCACTGGATTTTTGTGTTGCAACTGTTCTGGTATCAGTGACGTCATCGGGGTTGTCATAATTTGGGGGATAGAAGGTAAAGCTAACAGCGGCTAAACGGCATTCGCGTCTGATGACTTCCTGTTTGCGCTCAGACGGCGGCGGCGTTGTACTTCTCCACGTTCTAGATCGCTGTCGTGAAATTCTGAGTTGGGCTTTTCTGGGTTTCGTCTTCAGGGCGGCGCTTTGAGCTGCGATTGCCAAAGTCAGGTCAGTGAACGTCTCACCGTAGGCAAATAGAGCAACGTGGATGCTGAGGCTTTTGTTTTCTTCCTTTTCACTCCAGCGGGCGTCTGCATATTGATTCTGACGTGATTTGAACGCAACCCTCTGATCTGGAGTCGGTCGATTTTCCGGCAGTCAGCTTCTAAACCGGCGAGAGAAGTAGCCGGCCCGGAAGTTTTCATCCGTGAAACCCCTCCAAAATGCTCAGATGCTGCTAAACAGTTTTACCGGTTCATGAAATCGCCTGCGCGTGAGGTGGAGAAAGGGGGAGTGCGACTGCCAGGCTGAATGCGCACGCAGATTTATTCCATCTCCGGCGTCCGGCATGTGCCGAGCGTTAAACGCCGCACTCCCAACAGAAGTCATTAGTGTTGCTGACTGCATGATTTCTCCGGCGATCCATCACGTATAGCGCCGCCGCCACACTCAACCCTCCGAGGCTCCGGTTTCCTGTCTGAACCTGAAGCTCTTGGAGGGAACAAGAGCTGTTTTTTTTTTTTGAGACGTGTGTCCGCACGTTTGTTTCAGGAGACTCTGATTCGCAGTGTCGGCAGTGTTTCCTCCACCGGCGTTGTCGGAGCCTGCCAGAGATGTGCCGGTAACGTCAGTAACCGCCATATCTGACATCTCTGAGATGTTCGACGCAGCAGGCAACTTTCACCCCGCCAAGCCCTCCCAATAACGGTTTTGACGTCGCTCAGCTCAGGACTCATCGGATTTGGCCCGTTCGTCTCAGAGTATCATGAGAGTGTTTGCTTGTCATTGGCAAGTGCCTGCAGCTGCCTTGTTTGCTAGCTACTTTATTAGCCAGCAGAGTACCTACAGGTCTTCCTCAAGGTTGGAGGTGTTGTGGGTTCAGAGATGCTCTCCTGCTTCCTCGGCTGTAACGATGGTTTATTGAGTAGCTGTCGTCTTTCTATCAGGTGGAACCAGTCTGGCCGTTCTCCTCTGACCTCTGACCTCTGGCATCAACGAGGCCTCTTCTCCCAGAGAACTGAGCATCACTGGGTATCTTCTCCTTGTGGGACCGTCCTCTGTAAACCCTGGAGATGGTTGTGTGTGAGAACCCCTGCAGATCAGCAGATGCTGGGACACTCAGACCAGCAACCAGGACACCTTCAGAGATGCTTAAACCACCTTCTTTCTCCATCCTGATGCTCAGTTTGAACTTCAGCGGATCCTCTTGACCACGTCTACATGCCTAAATGCGCTGAGTCGCTGCCATCTGATTGGCTCTGCTGCTCTGTGCTGTTGAGCAGCTGTTCCTAATAAAGTGGCCAGTGAGCGTACATGTGTATCGTAATAATCAGCGGGGAAGTGAACAAGGAGTCCGCAGACGATAACTCTTGCACCAAAAATAACAATTCAGTGTAAAAGGAAACACAATGAAGAACTGCGACGCTGAGTCCTGAGCCAAGCAGCACCTGAATAATTAAAATCCAATTTAACTGACACATAAAAACAGAACATTAGAGCATGGGTGCGGAAGCTCCACCCACCTTCCCTGCCAAAAACTACAAGTTTTTTTTTAAAAATCTTTTCGGAGACTAAAGTCTTTGATAATTCAAGTTGGCATTTTCACAGCAGAAAGGCCGATGATGCAAAAATGAGATGAATATGATGGAATCATTTTAACTCCATACCCTTCTGTTTCTGGGGTAATTTTAGCAGAAACATAAACATGTATATTATGGCGCTACATCGAGTTGCATGGTCGTTTTTTTTTTTATTCCTGAGTAGCAGGGTTCAAATTTAGAAATGACGTCTTGCTGCTTTTTTGCTGCCTGAACGCTTCAAGGAGGGAAAAAGAAGAGGAAGAACGGAGGAGCCCCAAGAACTGAACGCTGTGTTCATAAAGTAATCCTGAGGAGTTGTTGCGTTTCCTCCAGCGGAGTCTCCATCATTTGGGTTCCGGTCTTGAGTTCTGCCTCGTCCGTCACACGAGTGGAGCTCCTCTTTAAGCTCTGACCGCACGGACCTGGGTCCTGCAGGTCCAGAGGAAAAAGCCGGAATATGATTGGACAGAAGCGTGGCTATAATTGAAAGCTCAACCCTCTCTCCACAAAGCAGCTTGGTTCGGTTCGCATTTTTTGGTGTTTCCACTGCCAAAAGTTGTGGATGGTACCAAAGGAACCGCACCGGTTTAGGTAACCCCACCATCGCAGTCACTGATTGGTCACGCAGATCGGGACGCGACGGTGGGAGTAAATCACAAACACAAACGGGCGGTGCATCCATCTCATGAGTGAAGTTTCCGGACTTTTCATTGGCAGCGTGTAATAAACGGAGAGGGAGGAGCTTCAGCGGGAGCTGGACGGAACAGCGAGGAACCAGAAGGTTCCCCCAGCTGGTCTCTCAGAGAGGCGGCGGACGGCTTCCAGCCAACGGCCCAGCAATGAAAGACCAGAAGCTGGTGTCAAAGTCCAAAACAGACGGAGTGGCGTGGGCCTGGAGATGTTTCGACATGATGACCATCCGGAATAAACGCAGCCCGCCATGTAGGGTACGGTCTGCGGTGGAAACGCACGCTAGATCCACGGTTAGCGTTCTAACCCGGAACGTAGCGAACCGTCGCCGCTCGGTAGAAACGGGGCCTGGGTGTTGCTGCTCGAGCGTGAGACGTAGCGAGTGTTGGGATGTCTGAGCGTGTAACCGCCGCCGCCGCCGGGCTGCGTGCGTCTGTCCAGCTAAATAGCTCTTGATCAGATGGAGAAATGATCCTGCCGAGCCTCCCCGGCTGCATTCGGTCGCATTCATCCGGTCCACCGCCTTGTTTTGAACCCGGAGGTCCTTTTCGTCATGTCTGATGAGCGTAGGCGTCGCCGCCTGTCATTTGCATCCTTTTCCGCTGCCTGATGTCACGACTGCATGTCATTTGTCCCGGTGATTGGCTACATCGTGTTAAAGCGGGATTTAATTCCGAGCCTCTAACCCGGCAGATGGATGGACCGATATTCCGCGTATGGAGCCAATATTGCTCCTAAAACGATGAGTTTGGCAGCTGGTCCCGCTAATCACTTCTGAGGCGAGTCGCTGTTTGGTTTTTGTTTTTTTTGTTTGTTTGCTCTTTTTTTTTTGTTTTTCCCCGACGAAAAAAGGTTTGGATGTAAAACGCACATAATGACCTGGAAGCACAGTGCGGGAAGTCCAATCCGGGGACGCCGGCGCGGCGGCTGGCAGCAAGGAGCAGCCTCGCCATCGGCTGGGAGCCGCGGGGAGGCTCGGCGAGGAGTTCTGCCACATTGACTCTCGCTTGATTGTAATAGGAGGAGATGGGAACAGATGGCGCCGCCTCAGCCCGCCGCGTCTGTCAATCAGCCCATTTAGCATGGATATGTATGAACACACACACGCGCGCACCCACGCACGCGAACACACACACACACACACGCACTAGAGACAGTGTTCTGTTCATTTTCTGATTCTGTCATCATTGCCTTCCCCGTCGTTTCGGCTCCTCGTAGATCCGACTCCCTCCAACATGTTAATGTCGAGCGCGCTCAGTCCGCTCGGGTGGGCGTGGCACCTCTTGCCCGTTTGGCCGTCACATGTCGACTTCTGTGGAAGGTAGCTGGACCTATTTCCGTGGTTTGAAGATGTTTCACCTCTCATCCAATGGTGGGGGGGATTCTGTGGACCGTGACAG
>CAAKHG010021591.1:0-16887 GCA_901007715.1 Dactylopterus volitans
ATTCTCACATCATTTGGGGGGGGGGGGGAAGGTTTGATGTTCAGGTTGCACGTGCTTGTTTTGGAAAATGGCCATAAAACTAAATAATTTATTAAAACATGGTTATGGTGAAACATTTTCCTTCCGTTTTTTGTGGCGATGCACTTTCAAATGATTGAAACCTTGCTTACAAGAGTAAAAGGTCAACCAAAGGTCGTGGAAAAAGTTATAGCCGTGCAGTTAGCGGTTTGCGCCCTCTAGTGGACCCTCCTCACAACTACCTCTTCATCGTGGCTTGTAAATACGCGTTTTTCGTGTGTAAATGGCGCTTAACATTCTCCACAGATTCAGGGCGCTAACACTTAGAGTTAAGTTTCATCCGACTGCCTTCGGTGCGCTGAGCTCCAGCGGCGGGCTCACGGTGGAACATGACCGACACAACCGCCGCTTCACCGTCACTCCGGGCAGCGGCGCCGGTAAGCAGAGAAACCCGAGTTTGAAGCCCCGGTGCCCGCGTGGATTTGTCAAGAGAGGCCGGCGTCCAGTCGCGGCCTCCAGCGCTGCTTAAGTAAACAGTGGACTTGCACGAGAGACAATTGTTTATTAGCGATACGACTGCTCCGTAGATTTATGTTTGGCTTCTACTAACACAGTGACAGCTTCAGTCTTTGTAGTTCAAGAAGACTTTCCTATCCTCAACTAAAAATCTGACTATTTAATGTATCTTTACTCAGAAGTTTTACGCACCAAAATGGACAATTCGTAGTTTATAGGATTAGGTTTAGCCCCATAACAGTTTGACTTATATATATATTTATACCGAAACAACAGAGCTTAGTACTTATTTTTTTTTCTAAATCGCCAGTTAGTACAATTGCAGCAACAATGTGGGAGCCACTGGAGAAAACGGGAATTTCTGAGGGGAGTTCGCCGTTAGTTGATCACACGCCAGGCTGAAAAGTTTAGCTGCCCCAAAAGATTCTGGTTTTTGACTCCATTTCAATAATAAAAAAAAAATCTCAAGTAGTTCGTTTCAGTAGAAGTGGTTTTAATTACAACATTTGATTAATTTAGCTTATTATGCCTGCTGGGAGATGTTTCCAGCCAAATCCGTGAACCCCTCGCTGTTCTCCAGCGTGTGACCCTGCTTAGGTCATGATGTGTTGAGTCCAACATGTTCCTCTGGGATTTATCGAGTGTTTCTGACTGATTCAGGGTCCGCAGGGGCCCACGAGTGCGCGACCCTGTATTACCAATTCACGGGAGAGAAGACGGTGGATCTGATGTCGACTTATGTACCAGAATCTTTTAGAGGCCAAGGTGTTGCAGCGCTGCTGTCACAGGTCAGGGTTTTTTTAAGCATCAGTAGATATCGGCCATACTGTGCTCCGGCCTCAATAAATCCTTATTTAACCTTGAAGTTTTTGATATTTTATTGAATGTCAGAAAACAAAACAAAAAAAAAAAGTATTTGGGATGCTGTATTCTTTTTCCAGGCTGCGATGGACTTCCTGGTTGAAGAAAACCTCAAGGCTCATATCTCCTGTTGGTACATCAAGAAATACATTGAGGAACACCCGCTTGAGAGCTATAAAGACCTCGTCATCACCTGACTGGGTTTGTCCAGTGAACCCGGCATGCTACCTCAAACGTCCTTCACTTGACTGTAAATGACTGCAGAGGCCAAATGGAAAATGTAGAGCACAACATACGTAGTGTGTTCAGTGCAGCATTTTAAAGAAATGGTTGATTGACGACTGATTTTTCTGCAATGGAATTCGCCGAAATGTCTGATCACGCCCTTGAAGAGCAAGTGGAGTCAAATGCATGGATTTGCTCTCAGAACTGCTCAGATGGAGTTAAATGCCAGTGAAGCTACTAATCATCTCCTCAGCGAAGATGAAGTTAATGTTTGTTGATTTTATTGTGAACAAGTAAATTGAACTTTTAAAGCCTGGTCATGTTCGTGATCTGTTTCTCACAAACCTTTAATATTTATCGATGGTTCAATGTTATGACACAACCTGATTTATTAAGACTGTGTACAACTTTTTGTTACATAAACTTTTTTTTTGGCTGAAAATTGCCCATCATCATGATGATGATCATCGTAAAACAATTACATTTTTATTATTTCAACCAGGAGCAGCAAAATGAAGTATCCGCAGTAGCACGTGCAGGCTAACTGCTGTGTGAAGCTCCACTGAGTAGTGTATAAAGTGGTGGGCTTGAGCTAGATGCTAACATTAACTGGAATGCTAACATGCTGACAACAATGTGTGTCATTGAAGCTTAGTGTGTGTTTATATTTTAGTTATACACTCAAACTCTGGCAGATAGATTTTAGATGAAAATTTCTGGAATTCACCAAATTCATGGAAAGCTTGACAGGAATTCGATTTTCCTGGCAAACCTCAATACCTGTTTCACTTCTAGCTCACAAATGTGAACCTCCTAGTGGCTTTAAAGGCAATGCCAATGGATCAGCAACTATAAGTATAAATGCAAGATGTTAAAATCTGAGCTGAGCAACTGTTTTTTTTTTTTTTTTTTTTTTTTTAAACAGTCAAACCAATTTAAATAAATTAGCACATATTACACTATTGAAACATGAAACAGCATTGAATGAAGGTGAGAAAGTCTGGGTCCTTGATGCAGAAAAAAAACAACTTTTAATTAGAGATGTTCTTTTTTCTTTCTTTTTTTACTCAGGAGTGAAATTTAAAAGAGTAATTACTAAGATAAATTCTTAAATGCAGCTGACATGATTTCAAAATCATCCCTGGAATGAAAAATATGCGAACCAGTAACTTGAGGTTAGCAATGTTGAATTGGGTTAGGTAGCTGGACTATTCAATCTGAGATTCATTAACTGAGATTCATTAACATTATTACTATTATTATTATTTGTGTTATTTTTGGAGGATCAGTTTGTCTTGCTCTGAAGGTACTGCAGGCCAGACAAAGATTACTCATGGACCATCTCTGGCCCGTGGGCCATATTTTGCCATTGCGTGATTTGGAAACCTTTGTAGTAACACTATATCAAATATTTTTCTGATCTGATAGTTGTTGAGACATTTCTGTCAGGAGCAGATCGCTTGAAAGAATGACGGAGAAAGAAGCGCGCAAAGTACGTGGAGCCGAAACCAATGTCCTGCAGAATTAGAATTAGAACGAGTGAGAATAACTCTTCCACAGTAACAACAGAAATATCATACATAGCCTCGTTAAACAGCGATGGACCTGAGTCTATTTCCTGTATATATCTATAAAAGAGCTGAAAGATGGCCAAATCTACAGAATGGACACCAATTAAAAAAGGGGAAAAAAACAAAACATCTTAAGCTTTCACTTTCACCATGAACCTAGAATCCAAGAAGAATCTGATGTGTGTGTGTGTGTGTGTGTGTGTGAGAGTGAGCATTGTATATCTTGGATTTCTGCCACCTGATGAGATTACTGGCACCACCGCAGCAGCTCCGTCTCTGAGAAACAACCCCTGCGTTCTACTGAGACACAGTTTCAAGTGGGATGATGCATTTAGTGATAAGAGATCAGCCTGAGAGCAGATTTGTGACACTCGCAAATGATTGGGTAGTACAAGCATGAGATGAACAATAATCAAGGCTTTTATTTAGGAACCTGGTTCGGTTTTCGTCTGCTGAGAGCTATTTCAAGAAGCGTTCCATTAATGGTGCAGTCATATTTTATTATACATCTCCTGCATGATCAGAAGTGACACATTTCTGTCTAATACAAAAGAGCTTTATTCCAATAAATGTCAGTGTTAGTCTATTAAAAACATTTCTGTTCCCTCCTATGTCAGTACAGCAGTGTTAATGTTTGAGTTATGCCTCAATTTAACTTCTATTACATCACCAGCTCAGTAAAAGTGTTGGTCCAATTACAAAATTGGTAGCCAATAAATGAATAAATAAATAAAAAAATGGTTCAGGAATCAGTATTGATGTTAAGGTATCAGGACTGCTAGCCCTCATTTCTGAACTATATCCCTTCTTAAGCAAAGATAAATAATAAGAAAACCATGATTATAAAGGACGAGTTTCAAGAGAAATGAGTTTGACTTTTTGAAGAAATGATATTTGACAGACTCAAAACATGAATACTATGAAATTAATTCACATGGCGCGCGATTGGACCCCTAACAGCAACAATACAGCCGGTGAATTCTCAAAAGAAAAAGCGACATATTTGTGGATTTTATGTGCGTCATCAGCCGCAGAGAAGGTGTGTTAAAAAGCTTTTTAACACTCAAGCATATTTTCAGACGTTTGCATATGCATCTGTCTGTCAAGTAAGCAATCAACGGTATAGCGGGCTGATCTTCTCAGCCCTCATATGAGCTCAGACACAGCTTGGGAGGGGAGGAAAACTCATCCCATCTGTTCCTGTATAACAGTCGCGATTATAATACTCACAGTGTTGGCTTTAGACACATATAAGATGTACTTTTCTCCAAGCGCAGTCTCTGGTGTGTTGGTGTATAGCAGAGCATCTGTGTCACCGAAGCCTCATCCCTGATTGGATGACTGAAACTTTGACGTACCTTGACTTTAAAGGCCAATATAAGCAAAGGTCTTCTGAACTCACACAGATATACCAGGCCTGTGCTGCAGCTGCAGCCTGCGCATCCCGCAGCTCGCCATGCAGCTTAGCAGGAAAGACCTTCCTCCTCCCACAAATGCCACAAGATTTGATGAAATGCATGTTGCGTCAAAGCTGGCAATGTTACATTATTTGTGGAAACAAAAAAAAATTCCGGCCTCCGGCTTTGCAGGCACACATTTGATGTGCACAAGAAAAAAAACAAAAAAAAGCCAAACCCATATTATCCTTAGAACTCTAAATCCAGGAACAAGAGTCAATCTAGGCCCAGGAAATGAGCTGAAATGTGTTCCAGTGGGGCACAGGGGCAGGGATGCTGTCTCCATTTTTAGCAGTATGCCTCTCCTTGTTGCTCCGGTGCATCGTCCATTTCGACCACATACGTGGCGCCAGTGGATGGTTTGTGGCCGTTGAGCGGCAGTTCTAGCGGTGCCTCTGGATCGACTGGCACTGCAGTCAGGTACATGTCCCACATCTGCTCGGGGACATCCAGCTCCATCATCTTCTGCTTGATCATTAGGCTCTTCTCAATGTTCCGCCGCTTGTATTTAAACTCAATGATGGTCTTCGTGTACCTGTTCAGTGCCGTCACCGCGGAGCCCATGCAGGTGCCGAAGGAGCCCCACGCTAAACTGAGAGGAGATTTGAAAACAGTATCAGGCCAGCTAACATCGGCTCACACAGGTAAAAGACAGTTAACTGGTGATGAAAGAATAAGAAAAAGCTATTTGTCTGCTAAAAATAAAATGTTAAATGAGTTTCCCCACCGTTTGGAAAATGAGCCACAACCAGGGGAAATTGAGTAATTCTGCCGCAAACCTCAATTTACCAAATAAGCAGGGACAGGTATGTTGTTGGCATATTTGTTGTCTTAAACTAACTGACTGCCTTGATACATTTTTACCACTCAGTCAAGTGGAATGCTAGCTTAGGCAGTTTGTGCAAGTCTGCCTCAAAGCCAGCAGCCAATCACATGCGCCACTTCCAATTGATATCAACTTCATATAGGAGCAACTATTAAAGCTGTCACCATTTTGTGTGCTGAATTGCACCCCGGCACCTCCACAGCTCCTCCTCCTGTTGTTTTTTTTTTGCTTTTCCCCAATACTATTCCTTCTCCTACATTCCATGTTGTTATACGTCATATAAAGTTATGGCACATAGTTCTTAGGTTTCTGCTGGCTTGTTCAGGCCGCTGTTTGATGCTCCTGTGCTGCTGTTGTAATGAAGCCCCCTAAACTCAGCCATTCCGTCAAAGATAATTATAAAACAGTCAAATCTTAACATTTTGAAATTGCCGTGATCAGGAGGAGAGCGGCCCTGACTGAAAAGTGAGATGTTCTTACGCATAAGACCAGCTATAGTCCCAGGTCTTTGGCCTCCAGTCTTCAGGACCCATAGCGACAGCCAGCTGGAATATGGTGGTGAACATCATGTGGGCCACCATCCCACAAAGGCCTGTGGACAAGAGAACAGCATGTCTCATGCATTTTAAATGCAGGGCATGCTTTTTGTGCGTGCTTCTGATTTGCACCTTTACACCAGTCAAAGAATGCACAAGTGTCGTTTCTAGTTCCTATTCCTATCGATATTTCTATTCCTAATTTAATTTGATTGGTAGTCATTGCTTGCATTATGTGCCTCTGTGTTGTGTTTTTATATGCTTCCTGTCAACACAGTATAGGGTATCCAGAACGTTCTTTCTATTCACATTAATGATCTCTCTTCTTTTAATTGTCATTCTGCATGCTTCTAACTGAAAAATTACTTTGTCATAAACATTTTATATTAAGTGTTTTTTTTTTTTTAATGACTCTAACACCTGTCCGGGGACTCTGGTACATTGGCAGCAATGTTTATTAATGTGCACATCCCTGTAAAATATAACAATAAACAAAACAAAACAACTAGAAAAAAATAATCAGAATAAATACAAACCAGAAACATTCATTACAACTTGAGTGCAAATCAATAATCCATCCCATATCAAATAAGTGTCTTATTTTTAAATATATAGTAAACACAATTGACTTATTTATTGGGTTTTATATGCACAGCAAGTGATGGTAATAAAAAAGTAAAAGTAAGCATTTTTCAATTTAGAAAATATAGATGAGTTGCATCTGTACTGACAGTTGTAATAGCTACAACTGCATTCAGTGCGTTTGGCAATGATTTGTCGAGCCACTCATTTAGCTCATTACAAGCTTTTGAAAAACAGTTTTCACATAGGTAATAAAAGGTTGAACAACACCCAGCATTATAATTCTGCTCAGCATCCTGCTCTCTGGTGGTCACTGCGAGCTTAAGCCTAATTGTCACATCAGAGGTAAGTACAGCACCTGCCTGCATCCACCTGTAACGATGCAGACTGACAGAAGAGCGGCAGACGTTTCATAAAACAAGAGCCTTCATACATGATGAGATGTGAATTGTCCCAAGAGGGACACGTTTAGAAGCCTCATTGATGAATTTTGCAGCCTGATAAAAAATACTCCCACTTTTCACTCACGGTGGGGGAGTTGAGCTGGCTTCTCCCTCTCTCTTTTCTCCTCCCACCCCTGGTTGGATTCTCATCCAGCAGTCTGCCTCCCTGCAGCTGCTTTTCTTGGGATTAACTCATATGAGCAGGGGAGTTGAGGGGGTGGGCGGGAGCTCCTCTGGGCAGGTCTTGGCACAGCCCAAAACCGCTGCCCGGGCTCCAATCCGATTAGTACCCAAACCGGCAAATCCTCCGAGGCAGCGAGTGGACACAGTTTAGTTCTGCTCTATGTGCTCACTGGAGCTCACCGACTGTCAGCCTCTCCTTTGGCCAGTCTGACCAGCAGCCCTGCACCATTCCTCACTGTTACGCTACGTCGCATTTCATTCAACCAAAGACTAGAAAAACCCAGGAGCATACCGCTGCACATGTGCACTGAATTTATTACAAAGAACAGATCAATAGAAAAGTTTTGGACTTCAGACAATTTTCCAAGAACATAAAAACCAATTACTCCAGATTGAAGGCAGGAATCAGTGAAACGGTGCTTCTGTGTGTTCCGTTTATATGTCTGCACTGTGCTTATGTTCTAGTCCTGAAACTTGTCCTAACCAGCTGGTACTGCTTGGTCATCCCGGTGGTAAAACTCGTTGAGGCTCAAATGGACACTTCTCACAAGCAGGGCTGCAAACCTCAGTGATGTAACTCTTTATCCCTGAACACTGTATAGAGGCTTGAATCCACCACGGACAATAATTTTGTAACTTAATGGTATATCAGATTGTCGAAAAACATTTCAACTTATGACTTAAAAATCATACGAGATGAACTTTGATATTTTAGTTTGCCCCGAACCCTGTCCACTAACATGGAGGAGTTTATCATCTACACTGCAACCAGCCAACAGGGGGTGAACAAAATCACTTTTGAGGAGCTGTCATGCTCCGTGGTGATACATCCTCATTGTCATGCTGTCGAACTGCACTGGGTTATATCGAGAGGTGTCCCTAATATTTTGTCACCCTACTACGTGACCGGGATGACCAACATATTAGGGACAGCTCTCAGTATAAGTCAGTACAGTTACAAGTATGACACATTAAAGTCCTAATAACAATCGTTGAAATATGTCAACACCTCTCTCAACCAGATTCAATTAAAAAAAAAAAAAAAATCAACATACAAGAATGTCATTCGTGAATGGCGTTGCATTACATTCTATGTTAAACACGTGTTTGTTTTAATGTTATGACTGATTGATGTATATATCTACTGTGGCAGTAAGGTAAGTCAGTAGGGTCTTCATTTTATGATAACGCCTGTTTCAATATACTGTGAGTTTATAACAATGTGCTACTACAATAAGTGGCACCTGCTAGCCATCCAACATTGACTGTCAAATCATTAAACATGCTCAAAATCACAAGGATTTTTTCTGTTATTTCATGTAGTTTTCATCACACATATCTATTCTATATATTAATTTTAGTGATCATTTTAGCCTTAAATATCGGATGCTATGGAAAAGGTGGTGTGGCTTCATGATTGACAGCTGTGTTGAGTGAAATACTGTAAGTCACAGAGGCATTTAGGAACTGTACATAAAAAAAGTAATAGGACATGTAAAGATAACTTTACATAACCGTAATCAGAATCAGCTTTATTGGCCAATTTTGTGCACACAAACAAGAAATTTGGCTCCATTTTTAACTTCACTTACAGTGTACAAGATTTTAACATTTAATATTGAAAAGATAAACTGAAAAACTACAACTAATATGAACAGGTCTTCATGTTACAATATATACAGGTGTGTGGACTGGTGCAAATAGAATTATAAGGTCTGTGATGTAGTGCAAGTTCAATTTTTAGGCGCGCAAACATGTATGATTATGTAATGATTATTGTATGTTTTCAAACATAAAAAATATGTCTTTGAGTGGTAAACTGATCAATTGTGATTGAGTTGGTTACCTGAGCTTCATCTCTTTATTGCTAGTGCGCATGACATCACCAGTGCACGATGGAAGTGTCTGTAACCAGGATTTTTTTGACTTTATGTTTATTCATCAGGAGGAAGTGGAGGAGCATTGCCCAGATTATATGCAATCTATGGTCAGACACAGCTAGTGACTAGCTGGTGAATACTGTGGAGCAGCTAAAGAGCCAGATATTTCCCTCAGGAATTGGTCGAGAGCAAAGTAAGACTTGTATCCAGAGCAATGGCAGGTTTCTGACTCCGCCCAGTGAGATTTACCTCAGCCAATGAGATTATTTCTGCCGATAGAGCTTCTCTGCCTCTAAGCAATGTTTGTATAACTGTAACTCCAATCACACTCACCGCAGGATTTCTGAGTGTGCCAGCTTTCGCAAGACAGTGGGAGGTCGGCATCGGCTGCTGTCATTCAACGCACCCACACCGACATCACGCAGTGTCCCTGCTGTGTGACTCAGTCATAGATAAGAAAAAAAAAGGGGGCAACATGCGTGCAGCATTACCTGACAGGGCTGTGCACAAGGCAGCAAAGGCACTGAGCTTGAGCTTGTTCATGACACTGAAGCATGGACACTGCTCCAGGGTCATGAGAGCACCGCCTGTGAAGAGCAGGGTGAGGTACAAGCTCTCAGCAACGATACACAACCACAGGACCCCTGGGAAGACAAATGGAGGGAGGAGGGGGGGGCAGAATTCAGTTGTGTTGTGCCGATAATACCCTGAATAATCCCACTTGTCTGAAGGGAGACATATATGTGAGTAGAACAGGTTGGCTCATCTGTAGTGTGAAGGTCTGGATTTATGAAATCAGGGCAGCAGCGACTGATGCTGGAAGCTCGTGTAGCTTGCAAAAACAAAGAGATGTCCCTAGGAAAAAGTAAATCCTGGTAGAATTTGAATGATTGAAATGTCAGTAATTGGCTTCATTTCTATCTCTTTTAACACATCTGGTCAGGAATAGTTTTGTTTCAATGTTTTATTTTCATGTTATCCGAAAGATATTTTGGGGATCAAACTTGAGTTGAATGCAATGATTCAGCCAAGTAGATGGTGTGTATGGGATGTCTTCACTATGACTGCAGAATGAGTCATCTGTAACATTCCTTCATATTCAAAACCTTCCATGATCATATTTCCACATTTTCACTGACCTCTCTCATGTTCAGGTGCAATCTCTGAGAAATCTCGACAGTCAAACCCTATGAACACACAAAAACAGACAAAAACAATAACAGCTGATTAAGTGTTTGTTCGAATGAATTGATGCCTCATTTAATTTTGCTGTACAATTGTAAACAAAACTTGTTTATCAGGTCACACATGTTAACTTTGATTATGACGCTACAAAGAAATACTGCAGGTTGAAGCTGTGGCAGCTATACTGCAATCGGGGAACAAGAACAGGAACAAATGTATTCTACATAATTATCTGAGAAGTGAAGAAAATTAGAGAAAATGGAATCCTTTTACATGACTTACCAACCATGCAAGGTAAGAGAGGACTATTAAAAACTGTCTGCTGCTCATCAAATATATTGGATTTTTTGCAGCAATAAAATTTGCATAATTTGGAGCGCTGACGATGTGCAGCACCTGCTTGTTAACCTGAGACAGTGAAAAGAAGCAAGCAAGCAAGCAAGAGAACATGTGCTCAAGATCCCAGTAAAGAGCTCCAGTTGTTCCAGTATTCATGTAGCTGAGCCAAGATTTTTTTTTTTCTGTATGCATTCAATTATAGGACATATCCTACCTTGAAAAACATGACTGGCTTCGCGTGTACTGTATTGGTGGATGTCGGCTGACTGAAACATTTGTGTCAAAGTTGCATGCGTGGATGTTACTCTTATTGATTTAGTTTGAATCTTATTGCCAGAGATTATGAAACCAAATGGGATGGCTTGCATGCAACGCTAAGAGATATGATTTTAATCCAGTTCTGACGACTCACAGAAGCTTTGTGAGCAATGCAAAACCCGCAATCATACCAATAAGCAATGCATTTACTTGGTCTATGTTGTGACACTTGATGGATGCATAGCAGCTCCTCTGACATGTCCTGCATTCATGATCTCTTATGTAAAACTGCATGTGCTCTTTAAACTTTTTTTTTAGCTGTCCAGTTTCCTGTGGTGCCAAATGTTTTGGTTCACTGCACAACAACAGTTTCTATAAACCAGGAAACTAATATAGAGTAGTTAATTTCTGTCTAGAACAGAGACAATGACACTGAAAAGGGTAATATGACGCTGTTGACAGACAACTAAATCTAGAATAAAATTATGGATTTTTCTAAGTTTGAACATCTTTGGAAACAAGTGGGACATTGTGAGAACACTGCTGAACAAACCTGAGTCTATTTCACTAAAACACTAAGGGTCTTCTATGATGCAATACAACACAATGTGATATAGTAATGTACAACGCGATATGACATAGTTTGATGTGATACAATGTGCAATACTGCCTGATCCGATACTGAATGATATGAGGCAACACTGTGCGATAAGATGGTATCGTAAGGTCGGATATAATGCAATACACTACCGTATGATGCACCACAACACACAAAACGGTAAGTTACAATATGATACCATGTGATACTATATGACTTGATACGATATTGTATTATAAAACATAGTAAGACATGATGATGTATGATATGAATCACTGCAATTAAATATGATACAATACTGTATGATTTGATATGCTATGGTATGATACAGTATGATATGATGCAATACAATACAGTATGATATAATAATGGTAGGACATGATATGATACAGTTCGGTACAATATGATATATGTTATACTGCATGATATGACACAATACTGTATCACATTACACAATGCAATATGATGTGATACGGTGCAGTGCGATGCAATGTGATTGGATACGAAATGATACAATATGCTGATGTGATGATACGATAAAAGTGTTTTGTCTGTTCACACTGAAATCAGTGGGCTCCATTCAGGAGATTCACACACTATTGAAAATATATTTGCACATATGACATTTTCATTAACACATCGCACAACAAGCAAAGAATTCTCGAGAGACTTCGTGATCATGTGCATCTCAAACTACAGAACAATGCCAATTTAAAATATTTTTGTGTCTGCAGGATATGTATACATTTTTTTATGCTGCCACTGTTGTCTATGCAAAGCAAACTCCTGTTGTCTTCTGAAGCAGCAGTTGCATTAAGTGCTCATATCATCTTATATGATATTTATTTTATATTTCCATCCTGGCAAATTACGATCAGACCAGTCACTATTTATGCGATGATTGTATTGGCTGCAGTTATTCATCCAGTAACCCAACCACAAACTGAAAGATTCGAACTGCAGATAAACCTGCATGTGTGCCGGCATCCTGGCCTGCTGTCTTGAGTTTCTAGTCAAATACAGGGGTGATTAAGGTTTATTGACATTTCTAATATTCCGTTTGAAGAAATGTAGCTTTGACATTAAGTCTGGTTTACCCTGATGCCTGTAAGAGAAAGACTCTGCAGCATCTGCTGCAAGGTCTCATAACATCAGTGTGTTAATGATATGAATATGATAATTTATTTTCTGTATATTAGTTGGTAAGTCTGTTTACAGTATCATTTCCTGTGGGGGACGCCTTGCTCGAGGTGAGGGGTTTGTGGTCCTGTCTTACCGTTCATGTCAGCCGCTTCTTCGCAGGAGAAAAATATGCCTGTGTGGAACTTCCTCATCAGAAATTTCTCCTCACCAGTCTCAAAGATGTACTGGACCAGTCGGCTGTCGTTGATATTGGAGCTGTTGAAGCGGATGCAGAACCACTGCTTCACCTTCACCGGCGGCCCTGTGCAGAATGGCTTGGCCACCTTCCTCGTCCCCTCGCACCAGTAGCTGGTGGTCACCGCTGATAAGGCAAAAGCAAACGCCACAAAGTTGAGGGTGAGTGCCAGAGAAGCCCGCCGTCCGCGCTCTAGCCTCATGGTCGAGGCTAGGCCAGATGAAATGAAAGGGCAACTAATCCTGGCTTTCGATATGCAGCCACTGTGCTTTGCCTCTCCGCAGATATGTCAAATCTTCATAATCTTGTTGCGTTTGTGGCTCCTTTGGTGAAAAGGAGAATTCTGTACATCCCCCGGCCGCCTCTAATGATGAGGTACCACCTTGAATGAAGGATTCACTCTCTCCCCGTCCACAGAAACTATAGAAACCCATGGCAGTCCAATCTTGGACTCTTTGTTGTTACAAATGAACTCTTTCCCTCTAAGCGGCTCCTCCAACCACATCGTTCCTCCCCTTCTATAAATCTTTGCCGGCAATATCAACCATTACAATTGGCAAATTATATTCCAGACTTCCTTTTGAGCATATTCATCAAAAAAAGATTACTAGGACCCTGGTTGATAATCCCGAACAAGGTTCTTCCTGTTGACATTCCGCTGATTTCTCTGGCATTTCATGTCGTAGCGTATCTCAAGAGTAATCGCAGCCACAGACATCAAGATCAACTGCCTGTTTCACAGTCTGTGACCCCTGACATCATGTGTACAGTTTCATATGTAAATCCATCCATGATGTGTGTGCAGGCAGGGAAAATCTGGAATAGCCTGCGATTGTGGGATGCAGTGCCCAAACCAAGATGGATTACGAACAGGAGTACATGAAGGAGATGACAGATGAGAAAATATCTGCTTTTTTTTTTTTTACTCACTTGCTCTAAAATCTTTTCCTCTTTTTCTTCGTCACTCCATTAAACATGTCATCAATTTCTGCAGTGCCGACTCAGTAATAAATGAATCACCTTTGTTGATGTAGATGTATAGTGATGACAGCATTTTACTGGCTGGACCAGGATTGTGAAATCACTGATTCTTACTTCTGATGAGCCAAAGCAAATCCACAGGTTGTAGTGTGAAGATGAAACATCTGGAATGTGATTCAAGGCTGACTGACGCTGCACTAGAATACAAGATAGCAATTGAACTGCTGTACAAATTATCTGGAGAAAACAATCATCACCTGCTGACCTGTTACAAATTCTAGCTGTTAAATGATAATATCACTCCAAAAGTCGTACTTCTTTTCTCAGGTTAAATACATCAGTTAAGGAGGAACATTTGTCAGTAGGAGCTTGTCCACTTGGAACAGTGAGTCTATATAGGAGAGTTCTCAACTGAAGCTGATTTCAGATTCAGAAAAATGGTCATTGTGATCCACCACTTCTTCCATGTGCCCATCTGTTTGACTGTTATTCTGATGGCATCAAGACTGAAGCAATAATGGAGCCAACAGAAGGTAGAGCTCATGTATAAAATTTCATTTCACTTCAGATCATCAGATTCAGTGGCAGGCTTGTATGGAAAACCTACACCGTGGCAGAGAGTAGTTGAGTTTAAATACTTGCGCATGACTTACTTGATTACTTAAAGAAGGTTGTAGGTCTATTTTCCTGACCTTCAAACCCAAGTTGCACTGACGCTTTTAAGTCTTTTCCCTTTGCTCCAGAGCCCGAACGCCGGGGGTCGTGTGCGGTGTGGGCTGTTCCAATCACAACGGGATGAGATTATCTCCAGCGTAATAGTCTCAGGCCAGATTAGAAGACCATCTGCTGCAGTGGTGCCAAAACCCCAGCAAGTGAAGGCAATTAAAAGACCGAGATGAGTGCATGTGTAAGTGCAGCGCTGTGGGTTGTGGTTAATCTATTCTCAATATGGATGTGCCTTACAAGAATCCTAAAACCCCCCATGCTGATGATGCATTTAATGAACATGTATTGCAGTGAGGTTAAATGATACTTAAGCCCACTTTGATGTATTTATGAAAAAGGTGAAGACCTCAGCTGAAAGATGTGTGCCAATCAGATATTGTGACGTTTTTTTGTTTTTTTTTCCTCAACTGGGACATATTCTGATTGAACTAAAGCTGCTTTCATCCTCATAAGTGGATGTTGTTCTCTTTGTTTCTGTGTTGGCCGACTGCAGTCTGTGCTTTTTCCTGCATTACTGGTTGAAAATCAGGTTGTTGAACTAACCGTCATCTAAATTTTCAGTGTGCATCAACGCCATTGAGACATCTAATCAGTGGTCCAATAAAAGAGCATTGTAACGTCTATGATGACTTTAAACAGCAGATTTTTTTTTTAGAAAATGTTTGTATTTTTTAACTATGAATTAAAAATCGGGAACAACAATTCTCTGGTGTCATTTTCCTCTGCAACATGTTAAACAAGATTTTGATAGCAGGTTTTTCATATTTCGTGCATGTGGAGATTCATGGTGTGATTCCATGGGCGTGTTTATGTACTGACGTGTTATGTACACACATGTCGTTCCGTTTGTTTGTTAAACTCGGAATTTGGGATATTGTAAGATGTTCCACATTGAAATGTCACATATTTAAAATTCTGGCTTTCTTTGTTTGACCTCATTGATTTTTTTGGTTTGTGCTTGTTGATTTCCTGATCCACATGGAATCAAAGGCTTCTCCAAAGTCTTCAAACATTGCGCAGGGAAAAAAATAATATTTTGTAAGAAACCTTGTGTTCACTTGGCTTGATAACAGGATCAACTATAAAATGCATTTCCTGTAGAAAGAGCATGCGGATGAGCTGAATGAAAATGTTGAACACTTTAAATTGCTGAATTATTGCTAAAAAAAAAAAAAAAAGTCCTTGAAGAAATGTGTTGATGTTACATGATGTAACATCATTAATATGATGTAACATTGACATCAATGAACAAAAGTGATTATGACTGACTGACCTACCAATATACCAGTATGATGCTGATCAAATGTGCTACTACGATGTTATGGCACAAATATGAAACTAGCCTCATATTTAGCTAAGTTTAAAGTGTCATAATGCCAAAACCATAAGAGAGATCAAAAAGCAGAATAGGGATTTAATGGTTGAACGCTGTGAACAGTTTAAAGTTTAAAAGGATTTGAAGAGCCTTTCCATTCACTTAGATTGCATTTTTTGATAAGAAAGCTTAATATTTCAAAAAGTCAAAAAGCTAGAAAAAAGTTAGAATAAGCTATAAAAGCGAAACATTTTGATAGCTGAATGGTTTCTGTAGCACAAACGGTCCGACAGTGATATACATATATATGTGTCTATGTGTCTATATATATACACACACACACACATAGATGTGTGTGTGTGTGTGTGTGTGTGTGTGTGTGTGTGTGTGTGTGTGTGTGTGTGTGTGTGTGTGTGTGTGTGTGTGTGTTTAGAGGGTTTTATGTGTTCTGCACAACAGATAGATTTTGAAGTATTTCGAATCGTATTGTTTTGCAGTCCAGGCTATTCATGGAATAACTGGATGCCCAAGGATGCCTCTGGATGGACTCAACATTCGGTCTCCTTGACTTCCCTGATCAACTATAAGTCGGTTGACTGCTCTATTCTTTCCTGAATAAGTAAAATCTAAATATTCAGCTTAATCTGAATTAAAGTGGTGAGTTGCGTGTACAGCTTCCCCATTTGCGTTTTACTTCCGCAACCACTAAATCTGGAGGTCGAGTTGACCTTCGACTACCTTTGCTAAATCATATTAACAAACTTGTTTCAGAAAATGTCATTGCATGCTGTTACGTTGTCTGTCACATTACATTTGGTTTTTGTCATAAAATGCACAGAATGTTGAGCATCCCAGTGTTCGTACATTCACATCTGATATTACAGTCAGTCCCTCCCAGCAGGTATTTGTTATATAAAAAGGATGAGTCTTGCAAATATTCACTGTACAACAGGCTTACTGCTTCATCAGGGTAACGCTGGACTTATTCACCCTGTGTTTACATTTTCAT
>CAAKHG010021594.1:0-16754 GCA_901007715.1 Dactylopterus volitans
TAAAACATGATATAGATTGACGTTTTAGCTTTGCATCAGTAATATTTGATTGTTAGTCATTGGATGTGTCATTACACCCCTAGGGTGGGTGCGTGCGCGCGCACACACAAGCACACACACACACACACGTACACACACACACACACACACTACCTCTTCTTAGTCAGGACAGGACTGCATTCCCTCACCCTTTACCCTAATCCCCTATACTAAGAGATTAATCTGAACCCAACTTGGACCCAGTTCTAACCTTTAGGCTAAACCTACCCGCAAAAAAAAAGGCTGTTGAAGGCATCTCACATAGCCACACCAGCCTTACTCAGCAAATAACTTTTTTTTGTACACACACCATTTCCACCTCGCATTATCTATCTTGTCTAATTACAGTTTACATCCCTGTTAATGCCTTTTCACCTGTTTGATTACCACTGCAATCATTAGATAACTGAAAAATAAAATGAAACAGAAACAAATTCTAGAATAAACAAATACACGAAAAGGATAAATACAACTAGACCTGCTGGTAAGATGCCTCTTTGATAAAGTGTACAATTCTGTACAAGCCTTATAAAAGAAGAATTCATGGCTGAGCTGTTTTATTGTACAGGTGTAGCAGATGAAGAGGCCAGTAAATGTACATCTCAGCACTCAGACTCCATTAGTGTCATTCTCGTCTTCCGTGGAACTCTCCGTGTAGAGCAGCTAATGTCTTCTCGATGCTGCGGCCAGTCTGACAGATCTTACTTTCATCAGACTCAGAAAACCTTTCCACTGCTTTTTTTTTTCCTTTTTTTTTTTTCATGATCTCAGGTGTAAATTAAAGCCTAGCGGGAAAATGGGACCCCCGCCCGTCGCCACTCCACCATCATCGCTATAGGAGCAAACAGGACACTACCTCATGTGAAATGAAGTACTGCAGCCTTTTTGCTCGACTGATCCCATCAGGGAACAGAAAGTGGGGAAGTAATTGGACAATCAATCTGCCAGTGGCAGGTTTCCATCACAGAGTAGCTGATGTGTGCAGTGTTCCACCGCTGTCCTGCTGAATAAATATGGACTCTCACACGGGTCTTTTTTCAGTCTGAATCAAAATCAATGTTTATTGACAAACACGGCAGAGGAGTTTACATGAGCGCCTGTCATGATCCTGCCTGGATTTTTAATGTCGACTGGACTGAAAGATGTCTTATGGCTACATCCTGTTTCATGTTTAAGTTTTTCCCTTCATGCGTTTGCGGTTACATGTGACGCATTTGTCTGATTTTCCTGCTTTTTTCCATTCTGGGCCCCACCGTAATGTGTGTTGCACGGGTCTTTTTTTGTACGTATGTGCTGAATCCCGACCTAGCCCCACCATTCTGCATGTCCACATTTATGGGCACGGTGCCCTGATTCTTCAAAGGTACGACTTAAGTCGCATCTGCTTAAACGCCATCAAATACTCCTGATGTATGAAGTATTTGAAGGGTTGTCCCAATTTATATGGGAGGACTTGAAACCACAACCACATGTCACTTCCTTTCGAAGGGTCGAGGCGGCACAGGAAAGGTAGGGTTGACAGTCAGACCGAGGGGTGCAGCTATATTAATAGTGCTGTTTCTACATTTGCCAGATTGTCATTGTACCTTCTGAAGTCAGCTGTCCAATCCTGATCCTTTTTCTCGCATTGCTTCCATCTCATAATGTCCATTATAGCATATGATTTTTTTACATCGGCGCGAGCAGAGAACCCGCTCAGCTTGGGCCGCTGCAGTGCAGCGTTCTAACCCTACCTTAAAAACACAACCAAGGGTGAACAAATGTTAAAATGTTAGCGAGGGCAGTGATTGATGACTTGGGTTGTGCCGCTGTGTCACTCGCTGCCTGCTGTCAGGGCGCCTTTGTTGTTCAGACTTCGGAACTAATTTGTAGAGTAGGCAGGTTAAAATAGGTGTAAAGCTGATTTTCACTGAATGCATGATTACATACTGTATGTAATAAACAAGAAGCTCAGGAAATGTGAGTTAACAAACTCCTTCTGTTTGGCGGTCGCCAATGCTAACATTAGCAATGATATCTACAGTAAGCATGTCCTGCCAGCTAATACTGAAGTAACATAGTTATGCTAGCCAGACTGACATTAGCTAGCTTGTCTAGTAGTTCCTTTGTCTCCCTGGATATTTTTCTAATTTGATTTCTAGATTGCTCATGCAGTTTTTTTTCAGCAACTTTACCTTAACAGTCACAATGCTAGTCACAACAACAAAACAGGGGTGGGGCGACGAATCTTAGAAGTGAACTTTCTGTGACATGATGGGATGTTGTTCAGTTCCTCTCAGCTCACATTTCCCTTCGAACCAAGCTTTTTTTTTCTTCCTGTCTACGGTTTGGAATGTTTCTGAACAAGGCTGAATGCACTGCAGTCCAGCGCGCGGGGAGCGACTTGACAATGGAAATGCACCTTTAGACACCAAAGGAGCTGACGATTGAAGCAGTAACCCTCCAATTACAGCCTCTCTACCTCCCAAGTCATGATTCATTGTACCTTGGGAAGGTTTGTGCTCAAAAATGTAGCTGCTGTCCACCATGAAAAGCCACGCTGTTTCCAAGGCGGCAGGGTGAGTATATTTGGTGCTGACACAAAAGGACCATGTGGCTCTTTCATGTCTACAGTGGTAGGGATTATGGGAGCGGCGACTGATGCTGATGCTGGCTGAGAGTCAGATTAAGGAGTTTTGTTGATGCGATGCCCAGAAGAACTGATGTGATGATTAATGAACGAGGCTCAAGCACAGCACAGCACAACACAACACAGCACAACACAGCACGGAGCTCTCCCATAGGCTACTTTCCCTTCACTGACCTACAGAGGATGAAAGAAGCTTCTTCTTTTTTTTTTTTTTTTCATTCTTTTCGGTTTGTGACAAGTTATAGTTACTTCCCCCCCCACCCCGACTCGTCTGGCCATAAATCCGTGAAATGACTTGGGGCTCCACCAGCAGTATTCATTGCTCGCGCTCATCCACCACAGCAAAGCTGCCAGGCACACATTCAGACATTCACCAAGGCTGACCATCTTTAACCCTCTGAGACCGAAGCTGGTTTTGGTTCGCTTCAACATTTGATTATGCTTGTACAAAAATAACCCTGTTATGCACAATCAAGCAGTACACATTTCTTTTTCATGACAAACTGGACTATCAGAAAATTGGCGCCACAGTCATTCACTTTTGGAGATGTAAGAAAAAGAAGAAGGAAATGGAAATGTAACCGTGCAGATTTACTTTGAAATAAGACACACAGCATTGATTAATATGATGCCTAAAGCTGTCCTCTCAAGCCACGTGGGAAACAGAAACTAAAACAAACATAGATATTGTAGGTCTTACAAAATATTCATGCCTCTTCAAAGTGTAACTGCCGTTGCAAAAGGTTTTTCTAGGTTAATGAGCTTTATGTAAAATCTGCATATTATTAGTCAAAGTGCCACCACTTCCTTCATTATTTTGGGGCTGCTGATCGGCAGATATGCAGGACTATGTCAACCACAGTGCACTTCCTCCTTCAGTAGCAGCTGCACACACGCAAAGATGCAGGAACAGGCAGATCAGCTTGCCATTGGTGGACAAGACCACAGCACACCTCTCCAAAAGAACTATGGAAAACAAACATGGCTGACTTACATCCATGCTAATGATCTCTGTCATCGGAAAATGGATAAAATCTTGCCAGAAGACATTCAATATTGGATCTATGATTACGGTTGTATCGTCATCTGAGAGACACCAAGCTGAATAATAAAGCTCTAGAAGGCCAACGAGGGAACGCCGGGACCACATAGGTGTTAGAGTCCAGGGAGAAACACAAGTAAGGTGCTCCGATTTATGGTTAAAAAGATTACACCATAACGAAGCGCAATGCAAATACTAGTCGTGTGCAACGAGCTCAGTGTCACGGGATTAGACAGCATCACTAGTCAAAGTAATAGTTCCATTGGAATGCTCCTATCTCCATATCGCAATAATGGTGAGTCAAAACTGGAAATGTGACGACCATATGCTGTAGTTATAGTAAACATCTTTGAAAGGCCAACCACATTACCCTTGTAATCACTGACTCTGAGAACATATTTAGCACAGAGGAGCTGCGAGTGTAGGTGTGCTGTATTGTGGAGGCACAGAAAGAACACTGTCTCTGTATAATACAGGAGAGGAGAGAGAGAAGACGGGGATGATATGAAAGGGCCTTTGTCTGCGCTGATAGCAACACTCGGCTCCTCGTCTGCAGCTCAGAGTCACGCTTGGGCTGCGGAGCAGAGCTGCCCGCCCGGCCAGACGCGGGGAACAGGGAGGCGAGGAGGGGGGGCGGTGCGCCGAGCCGGCCTTAACTGATGCGTTTGATAGAGAAACACTTTCAGCGCAGAGATTGGGCCCCGTGTGAAACAAGATTAAAGGTCAAAATCGGCACAGCCTTTTTTTTTTTTTTTGACGGAAATATTGAGATGATGAAACAAGAGCCACAGATGGACACTCCGGAGCTGCGTTTGCGCGAGCCATGTGTGTTCAGCGGTGTGGCTGAACACACATGTTCGTTGTTTTCACGTTTGCTGTCCACAGTCGTCGTGATTGTCATTATTCATGTTGTGATTATTAAAACCACAACGACAGACTCCCAGAAATCGTAATGGCTTTGGAAATTTTGACGCAAACCCTATCAGCTCGCCTATGGCGGTGCACAGGGGAAAAATTAGTGCCCCCTACAGGCCTGGAGCACTTTTGTTTGCGTTTGAAACTGCAGCACCATTTTCTCCATTTGCATTTGTTTTCGCAGTTTGTGTGTTTTGTTTGCGTCTGTTTAAGCTTCCTGCAGCACTTTTTTTTTTGCTTCTTTTCTTGCATGTGTTTGGTGATTTTGTATGCGTATAAGAATTTACAGCTGAAGTGTGCCGGGTCATTGCAGTACATTGGCCCCTGTCGGGACCCTGACGAGATCGAGATCCTTGCCTGTATCGTCCGCAAAAATGAATTGAAGCATTCTAGAGCAGTAGAAACTTCATTTCCCATCAGCAAACGTTGCCACATGCAAAACAAATACGGTTGTATTCAACAAAATCTGCAAGAAAGTGTGTTTCACGAAGAAGCTATTCGTTCTAGTTGTTCAGGAACAACAAATGTCAAAACTACAGCACCAAAACTACAGCACGGCGGATGCGGTATGCCCCATATATGACCCATACCTGCTGAATACTTACTGGCTGGCATATATTTGTGGATGCAAATGATTGGTTATTTTTAATTTTTTTTTATCTTCCTTACACTATAAAAGCCGATAATAAGTGTTGCCAAAAATATATATTTTTGATTGACCCTCTTGCATTTAGTTATTTATTGATAAGAAAATACCTTTTTTTTAAACTTTTTGTTGTTTGTTTTTTTAAATAGAAGAATGTTGAGGTAATACTGAAGTACATTTCCAGGATCTGCTCCTTGATCCAGATCCCATGCGCCACACCTCCTCCGGCGAGGCTCGTGAAAAATTGAACTGGCAGTTTCTCTGTGATCCCTCTGATTGACAAACAAGCTAGCAGCAATGAAAGTCTGAAATCCTCGCCACCGGTGATGAAGTTGCTGCCTCCTGATGTTTCCACGGTTACGTGACTGCAGGTGATAATCTTACGGCGACTTCCCTTCGCGGAGCAGCGCGACAGGATGACAGATTCTCAAGCTTCCGCGTACAATATTCAGCCGGGTGTAGGTTCCACAGCATGATAGATAACAAGGACATAACGAGGAGACAAAGACCCCGCGTGGTACTAACAATGTAGCTGTTGGCTACCTGGATAAGAAGAGATACAACTTGGAGAAAGAAGTGCAGTGTTTTTTTTCTTTTTCTTTTTTTTTTTTTTTAGCTGTGCAGCAGCAGATGGAGCTTTTGTTGTTCCATCCAGATGGTTTGAGGAGTCTTTGAGGATTCAGAGAAAACCATCATTACAGAGGTGAGCGTTGTTGTTAAACAGCCCTCTGGGTTCTTTCAAAGATTGCCAGGTGATTATGTTTCAGATAAATCAATGCATAGCACGGTGACTTGAATTTTAACGCACAAGCCGCGGCTGCACGCGGTAAGGCAGCTCTCGCGCATCATTTCGCAGCACAGTAAAATATGAAACAGCTGGAAGAGAGAATGAGAAGAGCAGAGAAGGTCTAAGATGGAGAACGCGGGCTGCAGCACCGGGATGGCTAATGCTGACATCTCTGAGCAGCAACATAAAGGGGAACAAAGTCGTGCTGTGTGAAATACTTCATAACTTGTTTTAGACACCATCTGTACTCAGCTAGGATTATTAAAGCTATTGTGTTCAGGCCCCTGTAACCTCAGAGGTTCAAAGCAGGGATGGAACTCTTAACTGATTCTTTTACAAGAAATTACAACAGTTCAGTCTACATCAGACGTGATGTGACATAAAGTAATGTGACGTGATCTAATGAACTATAAAACAAAGCCTAACAAGACATGAAATTATATCAAATAATAACATAACCTAACATAAAGCTGCATAACATAAACCTGCGTGATCACATAAGATATCCTAACATGAGCTAAGGTAAAGCTATATAACGTTAGATGTACCACCGTACCATAACTTCAAATTATATAACATTACATAAAATGTAATAATATAAAATAATGTGAAGTCCTGGTGAATATTTAATAAGGAAGATCACCCTCCTGTGTGTCTGCCTGAGATTTCTGCTTAATCTTACACTCACATGACATTACATGCCGTGACATATACTTCTACTGTATTGTATTGTGTCGTATAACAAGAGAAACACAGCTGCTCATTACATAGAGGTATACTTGACGTTTTCCACATTTGCTAAATAATTCCCTTCAATCTTTGAATCAGTTATCAGAATTGTTGATGATAAATCCTTCGGCCAGCTGATTTATTTGAGAGTTTATTAACTCTGCAGTGCACACATCCTCGACTCATTGTCCTCCTTTCCTTCATTCTTTCAGGAAATTATTTCTCGGGTTGACAAATGAACATGCAAACCGCAGGTGAGGCGCTGCGCCGCCGCTCTGCGTCGCGCTTCACCTCCTACACGATGCATTTATCATCTGAAGGTTAAAAGCATTGATTTGTGGTATTCTGCCCAGAAATGGTTTAGAATTGTTCCCTGCGATATCGCTGCATCGATCCCTCAACCGGGGACCGTGATCGATTCGCTTTGTTCACTTTGCCCTCGTGTTTTTAATCACGGTCGGCTAATTCGTTATCAAAGGACAATAGCGGGGAGCGGGAGCGTTGGCGGGCGTCTCTCTCCTTCAAATGTGTTTCTTCTAAAAGGGTGTTCAGATGATATTCGTACGATTCATATTATGTTTATGATTTTGTTGCTTTAAACTCCCACAGAGTTGATTTCAAAACTTTTTCAGGGTTTATGTAGGGTTGATTTAACACATTTCTGACAAACAGTTTCCTCTGTGAGTCGGAGGAAATAGTTAAATTAACACTCGGATAAGTAACATTACAACAAAATAGTGGCAAACAAGCGTGAAAACCAAACCACTTTATGCGAAAGTAACTTACAAATGTGGTTTCTGTTGGAGGTTGTACTTGTACTGTGCAAAACTGCCGGTGGGGAAAGCGCCATCATTGCTGAGCTGCCATGACGACGCTCCCGTTTACAGTTACGTCATTCCGGCTCTGTCAGCTACCTGGTTAACGGTGGTACAACACAATTTCAGCAGCCCGGTTTTTGCAGTACAAAGATTCAACCTCGCCTGCCTCGAAGCAAGACTTAGCTCTCCAGTGCGATATTTTTTGCACAAATAATCAGTTGCTTAGCTCTGGACAAACACTGCTGACAGTGAATACTGATGGTTCAACGAAAGCGGCGGAGTTCAGGGAAGGATTTGGCACCAAATAAATTATGCAAACACCGTGTTAGATGAGGTGGCTGACACCCATCCATCTATGCATCCATCCAAGCCTCCAGACTTCTTCCTGGAACATTTTCCCCCTCTGCTTCAGGAAAAAAAATTATGAGAAATTGCCACTATGTCTTGATCCCATTGAGTTGCATTCGGAGGTCAATGGCTTGAGCACATCTGGCAAAAAAGGCGGTGCTCATCTAATGTGCTTTAAAGTGCAATTGGCGAGAACCTAAATAGAGATAGAAAACAAGTCAATCAGTTTTGTTCTACCGATCCGGCTTCTCTGGTTACAGGATCGAACTGCCGCCGCCATTGCAAACAGCAGAACCACTCTGACGACTGGAGTGATTTCATTTTTACATGTGTGATCTCATGGCTTTACGAGTGTGATTTCATGGCTCAGCTGGTAGAGTGGCCCTCTAGGAACCGGAAGGTTACAGGTTGGATCCTCATCTCCGGCGGAGACCGCGTCGAAGTGTCCTTGAGCAAGATACTGAAGCCCTGATTGCTCCTGGTGGGCAGGTTGGCGCCTTGCATGGCCGCCTGCACCATCGGTGTATGAAAGTGAGTGTGAATGGGTGAACGAGGCCATGCTAGAAAAGCGCTATATATAAATGCAAGTCTGCTTTTAAAATCACCACACAATTATTCAAAAATAGCAACTTTTTCGCGTGTCTTGCAGTTGTGAAGTTTGGATGTTTCCAACAAAACAAAACCCCGCGTCTGCAGCGGCGCTGGGGGAGTTTGATCTTGAACTCTCACGGCTGTTAAACGCTAAATGAGTCTGAGGTGGCGGAATGTCTCATTACCGTGGAGACAAGAGGTAAACACATCCTTCAACGGGGGTGGGGGCCGTGACAGAGAGCACTAATTAACGAGGAATTAACCACTTTCTTAAGAGGGCTGGTGAGGGGGGCAGGGAGAATAACAGACTCGAACAAATCCCCGCAAAAATGCAGAGGAGATAGTCGCTGAAAAGAGCTGCTGGGGACACAGACCGAGCGGTTTTACACCAATTTAAGAATTATGTTGAAATGCCAAATGACTCATTATTATCTGGTTGTTACTTTGCACCAAAGCAGATGATGAAAATGGAAGAATGTAAGAGATAATATGAAAAATAAATATGTCACTGGCTAGTCCTTTTTAGCTTTGGACCCTTCTGCTTTGCTCTGTCTGGCCCTGTTTCACTTACTTCCTGCTTTACTCAGTAGCTCCTTTGCTTGTTGCTTTCACCTTCGCAGCATTTGTGAATCCGTCCTTGTCTGCCTCCAGCCCTCCTTTATCTCCACAGCCAATCTGCTTCCTGCTTGTCTATCCACCTCCTCGTCATTTTCTGATTAATCTGGTATTTTTGTGCATTTGGCGACATTCGCGTTTCATGCTGAAGTGGCTCAAATCTGAGGGTTTTTTTTATTTGTTCTGTTTTGTTTTTTGGCTTCCAAGAAGACTCGGATCAGATATTTTTGTGATTTTTTTTTCTATGATTATTCTGCACTGGTGGGAGCCATTGGGCGAATACAAAAACGGAGCACGAAGATGTGTGTGATGTCAGAGTCAAGCTAAGAACATTAAGTCCAAGTCTGAACTCCTGAAACTCCGGTGGTGCTTTTATCTGAGGCCTCACATTGACGACGAGACCAGACATCACTGTCAAACATTCGACTCTCGTCCTCATTGTCTTTTGCTTGCTTGAGGGTCAGTTAAAGAACGTCAGCAGTTCACACTAGAATCCTAAGTGACTGTATTTGGCCATGTAATGTAAAACAGCTCTATCAAAAATAAAGGATCTCATCAATATATCCAATTTGAGCATTAACCCGTTTTGCCCCAGTGGCAACAATTGTTGCCAAAGTGCATCACTGTAATTTTCGTCTCACAATAAAACAATAAAACTAATGCAGCTTTTTCCACTTATATGCTAGTAGACAACTTAGACAAAGGTTTTGATTTTTAAAAAAGCGTTTCCAAGTGCTTCCTATCGCATGACATCATCTGCTTCCTGCCCCTTCCGGCTGAAGACATGCAAATCTTCCTGGAAAGAGGTAATTTTCGTACATTTCTTAGAATTTTCCCCCAAACATATTTACTATTATTTAATCATTGAAGTCTCTAGAGTAACCCTCCCCCCAAAAATTGTACCTAGGATAAATATTTTTTTGTTCATGGGCTTATTTCTGTGAGTCATAAAAATCTATTCATTTCATAAGTAAAGTTTTGCCTGTACAACTTTGTTCAAATCATAATAGATTAAAAATTACCTGATTTTCTGGCAGCATTGACAACTGGATGAAACAAGGTCACTTTCTTTTTTTTTTTCAACCCTGATTATCAAAACTGTTTGAAAGCTTGCCAAGATTAGCATCAAAAGAGTATAATGACCTCTGTCTTGTCATCATTAAATCTGAGAGAGATTCCATGTCAGAGAGGGAAGATCTAAGGGGCTAAACAGGCTGCTAGGATCAGAGGGTAGTCAGATCAAGATCTCTAAGAGGTGGAAAGGTGGTGGAGTTAATCGGAAATGCAGTCTGCTCTCCGGGAAACACTTTTGTAACAGCAAGAAAAGATTTTTGTAGCTTCTTTAAAGGCTATGAGAAGTGATGTGTAAATCAAGTGTGTTTGTGGGCGTGCGTGTGTGTCTGTGTGTGTGTGTGTGTGTTTTCTCCGCACCTTTGTCGCTGAAGTCGTCCACCAGGATGATCTCGGCGATGAGCTGCGGAGGGGAGCGGTTGAGCACGCTGTGAACCGTCCTCAGCAGCGACGACCAGCCCTCGTTATGGAACGGGATGATGATGCTGGTGTTGGGCAGCTTCTCCGCATACAGCCTCTGTTTGCAGCTACACACACACAAAAAATACAGCAATTCAGCACCGAGTCCTCGTATATGTCCATTTCATACCGTGGTTCACATCACTCATCCAGTCATTGTGGCGCCCAGATGGATGTGTTTGAGCAGGCCGGTCGACAGCACTTGTGGTCAACGCGCAGAGATCCGGGTGCAATCTTCCCAGAAACCGCCGTTCAATACGCCCGCTATTATTTTCCATGACATTGAAAATTACATTTCTTCTTAAAGGGAAGAACAGGAGAAATGAAAAAAAGACCTACCTCAAGAGCTGCTCTCATGTCATCTCTTAGATTATGCTTGTATGTTTTGAGAAATTTATGCTGTCTTAGGTGTTCCTTCATAGAGAGGCTGGATCTCCGGAACACACTTATCTGCTGAGTGTTCGTCAACTCCTCCTCAAACATCTTGAGGGTTTATTTGATGGAAACCTGGATTTTTTGGTGAAATTATCATCTAATTTCTCAAACATCAACATCAGTGTTCAATAGCTGCTATAATGCATTCTCCTCTCTTATTTGCCATCTCCCGAACAATCGTGCAACATCTGCTCAGAATTTCTCGCCATTTTCCAGCAATGGCGGGTGTTTTTCTGTTTGCACAGACCTTGAGCGCCGCTTTCATTATTGCATTTTTTTTTTCTTCAAGTGTCCTCTTCAGCTGGAGGATGGAATTTGCAGATGGAAATAATTTCAGCATCTTCTTGCGAGATTGCAGGCATCAGCCCAGTTAGATGTGATGGCGTTATCGTCTTGAGGGAACAATTGGGCATGTTCAAAAGATGAAATATTCACCAGGTTCTTCGTTCAGCATCTTCGAACAAAGGTCAAACGTAGATAACAAAAATCTCAAGTGAAGTTGATGGAACTTAAATATCACAAGTTAGCGAGATGAAAGTTCTGGAGGTCATCATCTAATTGCACCGTTGGAAAACGGAAAGTAGGTAGTGGCACCGCCATCGCATCACCATCACATGCGACTGAAGAAGAATTTTAGCTCGGAGGAATTAATGAAAATGTCCACCTTTGCCACATTGGCCTTTTCTGCCAGTTTTCTGCCTTACCTGCTCAAAATTTTAATTTAAACAGTGATATCAGAAGTCTTGGGGTCACACTGAGCTCGACCTTTGACTTTCTAATCAGACTGTCCCTCAGTTCAAAATTTGCATTGTCGAGACTGGTGATGCGATGTCACGATGACCTTGACCTTCGACCCCTCACCATCAACAAAGAAGAATCTGGTCATGAAAAAGCCCAAGTTGACATTTGATGATCTAAGGAGATTCCCGCCTGGCTGTTCCTGAAATATCATCACCCCAAGAATGGCCGTGGCTAAGTTGACCTTTGACTTTTTTCAGATGCAAAATGTAATTTCACTTTTTTGTGACAACCAGCAGGTGATACTGAGGGTTGTTGCAATTTTTTTTTTTTTTTTTTTTTGAGATCACAACAACCTCT
Source organism: Dactylopterus volitans (assembly GCA_901007715.1). Lineage (NCBI taxonomy): Eukaryota > Metazoa > Chordata > Actinopteri > Syngnathiformes > Dactylopteridae > Dactylopterus > Dactylopterus volitans. The sequence goes on from CAAKHG010021594.1 coordinate 12,223, forward strand.
GACCACCAAGAGCCTCGAGCCTGAGTTGACGTGATATCCTGAGATCGCAAGGACGGATGACCAATCAAAATGCCTCTTTGGTTCCAAGCCCCGTGATAGCACCCCACAGTGATGCTCCTCTCATGTTCCTCTGCAATAGTACAGCATTGCGCGATCTGCAGCGCATGCGGCTGTTATCATCTGGTGACATGCCGAAGCGTTTAGCGGGTACGTGATCGTCACAGCAAGCAGCCGAACGCCCGCAGAGGAGTTAATCATGGGAGGAAAGCGGTGTTTCCATGCCGATGGTGAGCGCGAGAAGGTGCGTAGTGGTCCGTGTCAGCCGATCAGTGTCTTCGTTCAACATCAAGCCGCATGTTCACCATTCAAATATGAATGGCGGGCGGCGTGATCGACAGGCGGCTGGGCGCTGAATCTTAACAAACCCGGTCCAATTCCACGGGGGGAACGTGTGTGTGTGTGTGTGTGTGTGTGTGTGTGTGTGTGTGTGTGTGTGTGTGTGTGTGTGTGTGCGCACACGCGTGCATGGGCTTCAATTAAATCTTGTCAGTGCGCAGAAATCGAATGTGTCAGTCGCAGGTCTGGGACTGGCTGCCGCTGAGACGCCAGCAACGTGCCAATCACCCACAGGCAGACGCTGCTTTCATGGCCCGGTGGTGAAGTCGGGGAGTGGTGGGAGGTTCGACGGGGGGGGGCTGTGGGGGCGGTGAGGAGTAGTTGTCAAGCCAGCTGGTGGGTGGCAGGTGTGTGTCCGTCTGACTAGCGAGCGCAGAGTGACAAGTGCCTGATCACCAGAGGGGGTGGAGGGAGGTTTACGTCAGTCAGCTCTCCCTCAATTCGGTTAAAATCACAGTGAAGTTGACCTTTGACCCTCTGGCTGCATCGCGTCACTTCATCATTTGAGACGCGCGAGCGAAACCGTGTCACAACATGTAGTATGAATGTGTAGTACATGTAGTTTACGTGTGTGGCATGCACGGTGACTCTTTCGTACATGTACCATGAGTGTGTAGTATGAATGTATACTGCATGTAGTATGAGTATGCAGTTCATGCACTAGGACTGTGTAGCACGTGTACTATGAATGTGTAGTACATGTCGTATGGATGTTTAGTACATGTAGTATGAATATGTAGTATGTGTAGTATCATACTATTCGATTCACACTATACCGATTCATACTTGTATATGTACATTGAATGTGTAGTGCATGCAGTATGAGTGCGTGGCATGCACTATGACTCCTCAGTACATTTAGTATGATTATGTTGTATGAAGATGTAGCACATGTACTATAACTGTGTAGCACGTGTACTGTCACTGTGTAGCACATGTACGATGACTGTTTAGCACGTGTACTATGACTGTGTAGCACGTGTACTACAATTGTGTAGCACATGTACTATGCCTGTGTAGCACGTGTACTATGACTGTGTAGCACGTGTACTATGAATGCTCCAACCACAAAGGTCCCATACGCGTCTAAATGGCGAGATGCCAGATATGCATTGCGGGTCTCTCTGGTTGAACATTTAGAGATATACATACACAGTATATAATAGCGAGAACCTATCAGCTGCAGCAGTTCATGACAGGAGGTGTGTCAAGGTCGAGGAAGGCGGCTTTTATAAGCCAGATAAAAAAACAAGCAGCCCTCCGGGAGAAAGTGGCTGAGAGGAAGCGTTGGAAGCTGCTTTCCACATGAAAGAGACGGAGGGGTCAAGTGTCAGAGGAAAGATCTTGTCAGGAAAAAGAAAAGCTGTGATTAAAAGAATTTCACAATGTCTCTCTGAGGCTGAAAGGGAGCACTAGGTTCACCGGGACCGGGGTCTAGTTCTGAGTGAGAAATTCAAAACATTTGAAAAAGGACTGAGTTTTTTGTCGAATTTTGCGAGGGAGCAGAGTTCTGGTTGCAAAAAAGCTCCGCAAACACAGACGGGAACGTCCTCACGCGATCCGCCGCTGAAGGAGGAAACGCAGCTGGATTCATATCTGCTGCTGCATTTCACTGTTCCACCGCTGAGGGACCACAACAAACCATCGCGGGATCAGCGCTGACCCTGAGCACAGCCGATGTTCCCACCCAACAAAGCTTGTTTGACCCAAAGAGCCCACACTTGGCCGCTTTTACAAAAAAAACTGCAGAGCAAATAATTAAAGGGCCTTTGATAGTTTAAAAAATTGTTAATTTTAGCCATTGCTGGGTTGAGGTTTAGGAATGAATGGAAATGTTTTGTTTTTTTTCATGCAATCTGATGTTTTATTTACAGAAATGTATGAGCCATATATCTATATATGTATATATAGTATGTATTTTTTATGACAATATGGCTTATGTGATTGAAAATGACATATAAACTTCATTTTTCACAATAGAAATTGCAATGCTAAAGGCTACTAAAGTCTGCAAATGATTGGTTGGTGACTGGTGCGTTCGTGTTTTACTGTACACACACACACACACACACACACACACACACACGCACGCAAAACTCACTTTTGATGGCGGATGTCTGGCAGCGAGCGGTTGAGGGAGATCCGGTCACTGACGTAAATGTTGAACCCGTTCTCCCTGTAGGCCTGGTCAACCTGGTCTGCCTCCGTTACGGGGAAAGGTTTCCCCTGTTCACCATTACCTGTCGAAGCATGCGCACACACACAATCACACACGCGCAGATGAGCGAACCTCCTTGGCCGTATGCCGATAATATGTCGCCCTCTGTTGGTCCGGAGTTGAACTGTGCGTTTCCTCATGTAGCAATAGGGGCAAGCCTTCATTTAATTTTCTGCGTTTAATAAGTTCTGAAGCGCTCAGAGGCGAGCGGAGTGTTTGTATTTAAGGGCCAGCAATTAGGTGTTCCCGTCACTGTCACTCCGCCTCGTCCATAACGCGAAACCCGGCATTTAATTGATCCGTGTTTCTATTATAGGAGATATGGCATAGCCGCGCTGCCTTGTAAGCATCATCACAAGTGGCCCCTTTAAGACACAACTCCTCTTTTTCCAAAGAAAGCCTGTACAAAAGACTCTAGTCGCCCCCTTGTGGCTGGCTGCAGTACAGGTGATAAACCCCGCCCCTGTGCTGTAAGTGAATGGGACTTGCTCATAAGACATTTGAAAGGTCACATAATGCAAAATTTTTACATGACTGTTGTCTGTTTCAAACTGTAAAAATGTGCAGACTGATCACCCCTGACTGATGTGGGCGGGACCTGGATGCTGTGGTTCCATTTCCCGAGCTCTACTGCACAGAGTCCGGCTCTGAAGGACCTCCTACGTTGGCAGAGATTGTACCCAACGTTTGTATCCGGGATGCTTTGGCTTCATTTTTGTACCACATAATGAAGATTTTGGTGGAAGGAGACTGTTTTTTTCGATATTCACATACATGCGGGCGGATCCACATTTAGAAGAGCGAATCGCATTCAGGTCAGCTGCCTTATTCCATTAGGTGGGGAATTATCTGGTTTTACTCCTGCAGGTAATAACTGTGGAGACAGCCAGATTGCCCATTTCATCGAGAAACTCCTCCACTTAACGTACTTTTCCCTGCATAAATGAACCCTCAGCTAATCTGAACCCCCAAAAAAATGCTCAATTTTTGTGTCATTATCATATCTGCTGAACTCGTGCCGGTATTTCTTGAACAGGTTTGGCGGAATCTCTCCAGCCCGCCTTGGTTCCTGGGATGGCGTGGTGCGCCGCAACCGGAGCGTTTCTTCAACAGCCCGACGCTTGATACCCAGCAGCTGGGGCCTTAGATCACCCCGTACGGAACCAGAAATTATGTTGCATACAGGGGAGAGAGACGTGCTCATTACACTACATTACATTTGGCTCTGAAGCAGCGGTTTGCTAATTCGTGTTGGGGCTGTTTTTGGCTCCGGTATCACGCGGGGCTGGTTCTGTCCTCGGGCATGGACACAAACCCATTTGAAATTAATGATTTAAATTTGGAATCGCTGTCAGCCTCAAACACTGGACTAATTTTGGATGAGGGTTTGTCCCGATGCCAGGGGGACTTCTTGACTTTTTCAACTGCTATTTTTGTCGTCGGGGGGTGGTGGGGGGAAAGGTGGAGAGGGGGCAGAGCACTTATCATGGCGGGAGAAACAAGCCCCGTCGCTGGGGTGGAGCCAGCGGATGGCGGCAGGAGCAAAAGGTTGGTTTTGCGTTCCAATTGCGGCTCACAGACAAAGACAAATCAATTTGTGCTTGTGTATTTTTTGCGCAAATCCATCTAGAATTGAAATTCCAGCTTATTGGCCACATAAATCTCCTTAATACCATATAAGCCTGTTTAAATCTATTACATTTGGAATAAAATCAATGCTAACTGGAGGAGTAAGTGTGTTTAATTATGAACTCGTGCCATTGCTTTGGACTGCTTTTTATGGGAGGGAAATCCAATGGGGGGGGGTGGATTAAAGCAAGAAAATGCATTGCGTGTGTGTGTGTGTGTGTGTGTGTGTGTGTGAGCTCACACCGCTGACACTGCAGATACACCCCGTAGCCGACTGAAGTTTACCTGC
>CAAKHG010021596.1:0-12974 GCA_901007715.1 Dactylopterus volitans
GACCCTCAAAGGGTCTGGACGACGTCTGCCCACCATTGTTTCACAAAATCTTGTGAAACTATCCGGTCCTTTAAATATGATTCAGTGGCTCTATTTAGAGCACTGTGTAAGTACCTCCATTGTCTTGCGTTGAATGGACTCAAAGCTCCATTCAAGAGATACTGGAGAGGAGAATCAAAGTGCTTAGGGGAGCTTTTTAGCGACAAAGAATAAAGATGACATAGAACCATTAAAATAACCACCTTCTGTAATACTTGGAGATAAGGGAGAGGATTTCTGCCAGTAAAACCCTGCTGATTCAAGAGCCATTTCATTAAGTTTTTTAAAAGGACATCCAACACAGTTGCTAGAAGAAAAACTTTGCAATTCATGAATAATCAGGATCAAAATATCCAAACCAATCTAAATGAAGAGTGCAGGTCAGCAGGGTGATTTGCTTTTTAGCAATTTAAGAGAAAATACCAATGCACTATGACGAAAATTCCTTCTGTCAGAAAAATGTTGGTGTGCTAGCCATTGGTTTCTGCCTGTCCTTTCAGCATTAAGCATTTGAAACATCTAAAACATCCGCATAATATAGTTCTTCTCTTAACCACAAAAATGGCTTACATTTCCAGAAGAAGGAATGTGCAGAATGTGATCAGAGGTTAGGCTGCTGTGTTTTGCAAAAAAAAAACTCATAACTCAGATATTCAAACCCTTTGACAGCCAGAGAAGTAGAAATATTTTGAACAGCTGTATAATTTGGTGAGCTGCTGGTCAAACACAGACATAATGTGAGAGAATCCTTAATAGGAAAATGAGCTTGATAAACCTGATCAAACACATGAAGGTCCTCCAGGACTTGGAAGAATGCTGAAATAAATCTAACGAGAGTTACCGCTTCATGGCTTTATGCCTTAAGCAACCAGTGAGGTTGCAGTTTGCATCCATTTTCTGACCATAATATACAATATGTAGTTGTTACTTTTAAAGAACTGCATTAATTTATAGGAGTAAAAAGATGTTGTCATGTTATTTCATCACATTAGTTCAAATGTAGTTTAAATGTTCAAGCATGTCATGTCATCATTTCATCCTTTAACATCTTTTACTAATTTTGCCTTAATCTTTTTACAACATTGAGAATTTATTAGGGGGTGGGGGAAAAAAATTGATTAATGTACATATCGCGATTTTTTTATGGGGCAATTTTAAAAATCGATTTTTCTCCCCGGAATCGATTTTATTACGTCCAGTGTTTCCGCGACATGCCATTGATCGCGACGGCAAAAATAAAAGCCGCAAAGTTACTGTGGTGCTGTGGAGTGGAGGGGAGGGAAAGAGACGACAGTCCCAATTAGAGGAAGCAAAAAGAAAGGTGCCGAAAGCGGGGTACACGCTACAAGATTTTTTGAACGTGAGAGACCACACACACGAGGAGAAATTCACCATTTTGCTCTTGTAGTGTGTGGTGTGTACAACCGGGGGACCGACACACACTCATCAGCCGCTCCCAGATTCATCCGCACGCGAAGCGGTTCTCAAAACTCAAAACTCGTGAAATCTTGCGGCCAAATGTGACTTCAGTGTAAACAAACACGGCATGAAGAGATGAAACAGTCATGGACACGGCGTGAACATGGGCTACACGTCTATGTTACCATCCGACTCGTTCTCTTGTGGTAAGTTTTGCGTGACACGTTGTACAAACACTCGCGTTGTTACCACAAATCATTTCTGTGCTCTTTTGCCGCCTCGCCGTTACCGCGCCCGTTTTGCTTCCGCCTTCAATACATGTGCTTCATTTTCATTGGCTAGCGTTCCGTTCCCATGACGATCCGCAGTACAGGCTCTGTTTCCCTCACACACTACAGGATGTATGATCATAATGAACATGTTTCATTCTTACGATTTTGTAAAACTTTAATTTCAAGGCTAATTTTTTAATTTTTCAAGGCTGTTTTTTTTTTATTTTAGAGGTTCTATTTTGGCCAAGTGTTTTATTTTTTATCATTCAGCACTACCTCAGAGAGCACTGAGTAGTAAGAGCACTTGTGGACATCTCAATTTATTACAAAAATGTGTTATGTGAGGTCACAGTGAGCTTGATCTTTGACCTCCAAAATCTAATCAATTCATCCTTGATCACAAATTGACATTTGTACCAAATTTGAAGACTTTCTCTCTGGGAGTTTTTTTTCCCCCTGTAATGTGTAAAAAGTAGCTAAAAGTATGGTTAGCTGTTTTGCAAAAAATGCTTTCATTGTGGATTCAACAACATTTAGGCCTTCAGCATCTTGTCTAAAAAGCTGTCAGCTATAACCTATCATTTTACCTATCAACTACCCAAAAGTAGTTGTTAACCTGTTGAAGAAGAGTAAAAGATGACCGAATGTCAACTGACAAATAGCTCCCAGTTTATACAGACAATGATAGAACAATCATGAGTGGGGTTTCATTCTTTAACAGTGACTCAAATAAATCCTCACCAGTTTCTCCTTGAAGACCATCTGTCTCAGCCACTTGAAGTCCAGCGGTTTGAAAGCGGAAAAAACAAAAAGTGAGTCTTTTTCATACTTTTCAGGCTTCTGAATAGCTCCCTCTGGATATGTAATCCTCAAGGTAGTTTTGGTCCCTACGTCCTTGCCATAACCAGCTACTGGGGCTTCATTCAACCTGCCAGCACAAAAACACATTTTTGATAGTTAGATGTTAGTTTTGGACACTTTCATCAGATCACTGGAATTAAAATAAATAGGATATCGTTTGGCTTCATCAACTGCCTTTATTAAAGTCAAGTGGCCTTTAGATGAGTTGGTGTAGTTTTTAAACAATACTTCAATACAATACAATCTTTTGTGCTTCAGAATGCTGAGCTCACCTCACTACAACATCATAGTCATCTATACGGGATCCCAGAGACTTGTTGGACAGGATGCCCCCGTTGCCCACAATGACACATCTTTTACAGCTGAGGCTGTGGGACAGGAAGATCGGAGGTTAGTTTGGAAGTAGTAAGTGCCTTTCTTTGATGTCTGTAAATAATAATTACCTGTCCAGTTCATCTCCGAGTCCAAAGTTTTTGGTCGTAGTTAAAATGCTGTCTATGATCCTCTCTGCAAAAAAAAGATAACCATCATGAATACATTTCACATGAAAATATGAAATTAAATACGTTACTGTATTGCCCAGAACGCTTGTGCATAAGTACATTGGCGGATTGATTGCTTTCTTGGCAGTGAAGGGGGAACTTTAAACAGCTAGTATCAAAGTGCTGTCTTTCATAATTTAATATCAGAAAATGTATATAGACATCTGAAAAGCTAAAATCGGGGCACATGCTCTTTCAATGGATCAACAAGCTGCCAAGGACTTCAAATACTACTACTACATGTATAGCAAACTAGGTGGTCTTAAGAGGAGCTGGAGGAGCTCCGTTTATTCAGCTACAGATAAGGAGTGACCAATCAACTCTCAGAAATAGTGGTGAAGGAAAAAAAGGCTGTTGTGTTCTTGAGGAGTGAATCTGGAAGAAAGAGACATACAGGGTTGAGAATGGTATGCATGTGTATGTAGAAACCCCCATAAAAGCACTCAGAGAGGTATGCTACTTTCAAACAAGCACATTCTCCTGGGTAAGTAGGCGATGTTGAGCTCGTCTCCCTGCGTGGCTAGCACCCCTCCGATCGCAGGATGAGAAACGGGGATGTTTAGCCATAGCACACATTCCTGCCATGTTCAACGGGGCATTCTGCTAGACTCATACTTCCAGCATTAGATATTACATATATTTGTCTCGTCTCCTGACCATTTTTAGCCTTCTCATACTTGTAATTCACCTATCATAACATCCCAATATGCAGGTTGCGGTTGCATGTGCAGTAACGCGGAAGAACCATAGAAGGATGACTTGGATGCCATGACGGCGATTAATCATCCTTCATTTATCCGTATCTAAAAAGGAAAAACGGAAGTTGACATTCTTAAAAAAAACTAGTGGCATTTTCATTATCCTCTCTACTTACTAAATTCAAAACGAAAGCGTCCTTATCCTACGAAACAGAGGTGTGAGAAACAGCAAAAGCGGAGTGAGACTCGGGCGGGTCTGAAAGGTATTACGTGGGGTACCAAAAGGTCTTGGTAGGGTGTCATGGGAGGAATGTACATAGGAATCCACCATATATATGTAAATGGACTCAACAATAGACCCACAAAAATATTTTTAAGCTATTTATTGCCATATCATGTGCTGTATCAACGTTACCCAAATGTTCTGAATGCACAACAGGAACAAACCAAGTTTTCAAATAAAACAAAACCTTGTACCTCTCAAAAGGAAAAGTATCAATTGCAAAATGAAAATATTCTACGACAAGTAAAACCTAGGTTCTGTAAATTGTACGACTGCCTCTACCATGTCATGAAGTAGAAGTATAAAATGGCAGGCATTACTCCAATTAAGTATAAGTAGGTAACTGTGCTGGAATTTTTATGGCAGGAAAATAAAAACATAGCTTGTCGTCCAGCTGGCCTCTGCCTCCCTGTCTTCATCATCTGCCTCCTCATCACCTCTGCCATCTCTCCCTCTGTCTGAATCTGAACCCTGATCTTCATCCCGCTCTCTCAGACATTTTTTCCATCTTCTCTTTCACTTATTTCTTCATGTATTCTCCTGCTTTTACCCTCCTGCTCTCTCCAGAATTCGAATTTTCTTCTTCATTTCTCTGTCTTTTCCTTCTGTTACACTTCAGTATTTTATTTTCCAAAAAAAAATTGGAGATATCCCAATTTTACGTTTCCTTTTCATTTTGAATCACACAAACTACTCTAGACTGCAACAGTTAAGATGTGAGAAGTTCTGTTTAAAATCCCTGTATTACATTTCACTGCACAGCCATGAACCGCATCTATTAAGTTAAAAATTATACTGTAAAATCAGAAACGACTTATCCCAAGCACATAAGCAGTTATGTTTAGACGACTTAATCCCATTGGATTTGTTGTTTTCCCAGTTTGACAGTACAGGATGTAACCCAGTTTAATTTGTTCAGCCTTACTGCTGTGATGTGAGCGTAACTGTATTTTATAGTTCTACTTAGTTAATCAAATAAAAATGATATATCTCCTTGCATGGACACTGCCAGTTGTAACTTAACACTCCCAAAACAGCAACCATCTGTTAACATGCCAGTGTTGAATATTTTGTACGAAGCTCTTCGTCTCTGTCCTTGAATTTTACTTTTAAAACTATTAATAGATGTGCTCTTCTTGCTGAATCGCCTTTAGCATACATTACGTTCAGTCCAAGCTTAACTTTACGTTAATTTGGTGTGTTTAAATTTAACCTGGGGAAACTGACTTCCCCGTCAGATGCTCAGGGCAAATCATGGTTCACCCCTTGTTGGGCTGCAGGGTCAGGCAGACTCGCTTTGTGTGACCGCTGCTCGCCGTGTTTGATGCAGGGCCATGGCTACATTTACAATGACTCCACTTTGGTCAATTTGCTGTTTTTTTCATTGCTTTGAATGCATTGCATGCGGACAGTGGCGATTTGTTTTTATGAATATAGTTTTAAGACCACAAAAGTTAGAGGGTGAGCTGGGGGAGTGCAAGTCTTTCCATGGGCGGATAACTTGCCTCCCCCGGTTCCGTCCCTGGTGAGATGTGATGGTGCCTCAAAGCAGTTTGTAAAGACATATTACAGCCACGTTCACTCTGGCTAACGATCCTAATGATTAACCTGTTGAGGAGAGGCGAGCAAAGCAACAGCCCATTGTTTGGATGTGGTGTCGATGTCTAGCGTCAAGCATCACCTCAAGCAGAATAAACACAAGGCCAAGGACCACACCTGAATCCAAGCGGGTGAACAGTGAAAAATCACGATGGACGGGACTCTCTTCCAGAGGATGACATGGAAGCTAATTGTTGTAAGTACCCGGGGTAAACATTTCAGCAAAGTATGTCTTGTGGTACAGCCAAAGACAAATAGCTGTAGGTTCAGACATTTGTCCCAGCACTGCTCTTGAATGACAAAAATCTTTCCTGGTAACATTGAGGAAGGTTGGAAGCATCACATAACACATAAACACAGACACATTGTTGGGAAGAGTGTAGCCTAAACAATATAAAGAATCAAGTGATGAAAGAATGGTATTTGTTGGACTGCACCTTTTTATGCTTCTGATTCAACTGTATGCCGTTTCATGGTGCTGTGGCAAAGATTATATAACTGAATCAAATTCCATTCCAAAATACACTGTACATTAATATCTAGTAGACCGAAAAGCTGCGTTGTCCTCGTTACTGAGCCAAACAATAAATTCTGGATTTTCAGTTATAATCAACTCCAAATTACAAGTCAAGAGATTTGATACAGTGATGCCTCAAAAGAAAACAAAAGCTGTATTTGAACACTTCAGTAAGAAGGTTCTGCCAAAGACCTCATTAGCTAGTGGATGGGATGGATTATATAGTATTGACAAAGGTCTTGAAATACCTTTAAAAAAAATTTCAACCAAGTGTTTTTATGTTAATAATGTCCCGGCCAAACTTTTCTGGCCCAACCCGACTACGTTCTACGAATAGCGAACATCATCCAACACATTCATACAGCAGCAGAACAAATGCCATGTCCAAGTGTAGCATTTGTTAAAAACAAAACAAAACAAAAAGCAGTCATAGCCATCTAGTTTTTGGCACATACATGTACTTTTTTTTTTAACAAGCTAATCAAAAAAATCATAGGCGTTTCAAAACTATTAAGTTGACCAACTTAGATGCCTGATATGGTATGAACGAGCTTTTAGCTGAAGACTAACTTCTTGATGATATAAAACATGCAAACTCAACACAAAGCAAACAAAATAAGTCTGGATCAGCCATACAGCTGCTCACAGAATTATCATGAATTAGTGACAGCTGATCTCTGACAGCTGCGACACTTGTCATTTGGACAAGTGAAAGCAAGAGTTATGGTAAGTTATGGTTTAGTGAATTATATTTCTGTCAGAATGGCAGAATTAGGATTCATTCACCCCGATGTGGCCAAATAATTTCTCAGTCACACATGAGAGCAATGTTTTCCTGACTACAATACAAAAAACACAGTAGTTCATTTTTTTTTTTTTATCCAGGATGGGCATTTGATTGATGGAGTGCTGATGTGAGCAAACTACTTAGGGTACCTAAAAGCAACTATATTTAGATGGAAAATTTGCTACATAAACAGAAAAAAAACATTATGAAAGGGGTCAAGGTCTGAGAGTTAATGTTTTTAGGCAACAATAGTTGAAACTGAGTGCATTTCAGCTATCTGCAGGTCTAACTGCAGCACAGTGAGTTTCAAAAGTGCTGTAATGTCCTGGCCACTTAATGCAGTGTGGGTACTGTCATTATTTCAACAGTCACCATCAGATGTTGTAAGGAGCATAAACTTCTATAATCTTGTGTACACCAAACTACATCTTATTCAGCTCATCGGCTCTCAGATGATTACAGGCCTTGCCTTTGTCAATCTGTCAACGGCTTATGATACTGTCCAGCACAGGCTGCTGATCAAAAAACTATGTAATGTTATAGGATGTCTTCAGAGCAGCCAGATGTTTTACGTCACATTCAACAGCAGGAAAAGCTGATGGTTCCACCTGACCAACTGGATGCTGCAAGGCAGCGTCTTGGCCCCTCTCTTCTTTAATGTCTACACCAATGACCAGCGTGCAGCAGGTTTATCTATACAGATGACCTAACCATGGCAAGTTACGCAGCAGAATAATGTCCCAGAAATTGAGTCAAGGTTGGAACAAGGCCTGCCAGATATGTCAGCATGCGTTCTGGAAAACCACCTGCACCTAAATCCTGGGAAAACCCAAATCTGCAGCTTCCTTCTCAAAGACAGATGCTAAATATTAGGTTTATGTAACCTTGGATGCTATAAAGCTTGAAAACCAACTCTATTTATATAGCACTTTAAAAACAACCACAGCGGGAACAAAGTGCTGTACATAAACAGACAAGAGACAGTGACACAAAACAATTACAAAAAAATAAATGAAAACAAGAATAAACACTAAAATAGCTGTTTTATTGTTTAAAAACAATTTAAAATAATAAAACAATAATAAAAACAAACCGTACAACACTAAAACAGGAGTAGATGCGCAGTTAAAAGCCAAGGAATAGAAAAGGGTTTTAAGACGAGTTTTAAAAATGATGAGGCTTATCTCATGTGCAACGGCAACTTTTTCCACAATTTAGGAGCAGCAACAGAAAAAGCTCTATCCTCTCTGAGCTTCCATTTTGATCTCGGTACCTTCAAGAGCAGCAGATCAGCTGACCTGAGGCACCGAGCAGGAGCCGCGGCGATGGAGACACTTCCACCGAAAAGGTAGTGCCGAGACCCGGCACGGGAAAGGCGGGATATTCTGTCCACCGTGATTGAACACACCTAAATCTCTGACATTTTGCCGGAGAATCAAGAGAGACTGGCTATCATACACCAGCAGATTCGATCTGTCCAATGCTAAAGGTTAAAAAACAATAAAGACAGCAGGTGGCCAGCCACACACACTGGCGCCATCTTGCACACCATCAACCCAGCAGCATCCTGTCTATCTGGAAGTAACTCCAAATCATAACCACAGTTACAAGCTACACAGGCCAAAGACAAGAGCCGAAGTCTCCACCAGGAACAGCCTTATGACAACTAACAAACTCAAAGTGGGGGGCTCCCCAAAGTACACTGCATACATTGGCACTAGCCATGTGCTTCTCCACCACTGAGTATGCCTGCCCAGCATGGAGCGGATCATGCCATGCATGTAAAATAGATCCTAATCTGAATGAGATCTGCAGGATAGTGACTTGGTACATGAAAACAACCTCTGTACAGTTCCTTTATGCCTTAACTCCCCTCATATCCACAGAGGAGTCATCACAAAAGCCGAGTGCACAAAGCAGGCCAGTGGCAACCGGCACTCACTCCATGAGAACTCGGTTACGCAGAAACGGCTCAGCTCCAGCAGTTTCCTGGACACCACTGAAGACCACCCCAACTGATGCCTGGATTACTGAGTTGCAGAACCGGCGGAACAGCCTCAGCAGCCAGACAACCCAATGGATGGAGAGAGGCATCGGCCCAGAGGAATTCCTCGCTACCAAACACAATCAACCTTGGGCTGTCTGGAAAATACTGAATCGCTTGTAGGTCAGCAAAGGACGAAGCAAGATGTCCATGAAGAAATGTAAAATGACTTCTGAAGCAAGCGTGTGTGGCGAATCACAAACCATGGAACACATCATGAGATGTAGCCAGTGTTCTGAAGATGACCTGGCAGAACCAAATGCTGCTGTGCTCGCCTGTGCCAACCACTGGAAGGACGTGACACAGAAGACACGAGGAAGAAGCAGCTCATCTTACAGATATGACACACAACTACCTCTTCTGTCATCGGGGCTACTAAAAGCAGATAACAAGAATTACAGAATATTGAACCCCGTCCTCCTGATAACCTTCCTCCTCACTTTGCTCTATTTATTATCTAGTTTCTTTAAAATACTGTCCACATGAAGAAAAATGTTTTGCACAATAAAATGTTGATGTTTTTTATTCAATTCTTTACCTTTGAGTAAAATGGGTGACCTTTGTAAAATACATGATGTTCCTCAGCCAGTGACATATATTGTTGATGAGGTAAAAAAAAAAAAAAATCTAACTAGGTGCATAAAAGATTGCATATTGGCACAACTTGGAATGCTGTGCAGTTCAAAAGCATTTTTGTTAGACTAACATGCAAAGACAGAAATCTTCAAAAGGAATAATACTGTAAGCCATTTACTGTGTAAATATTTGGATTAATAATAACCCAATTTGACACAATTTAAATATCCAACGCCTGACTACACAACATAGAGCTAAGAAGTATTGCAAATCAATTCTTCTAAGACTAGTTTGCGTGTGGCAGATACCTCTTGGCATAATAAAAAGTAAAAATAAACTTCTGCCTACCACCATTCCAAGCTCCCAATTTGAAATCCTTTGTGGCGCTCTATTCAAGATCCACACATATCATCTCTCCACATGAGTACCTTTAAAAAGGGAAACCCCACTGCCATTGCAGTCCGTGGAGAAAACAGAAACCAGGTGTAACACTCACACAGCGAGTGTTCTTTTGATAACGACTGTGGCGATGAGTGTGTCTGTGTGGGTGTGTTTGTATGACAGCGAAGAACTTGCCAGAGCACAAAGGTAACATTCACTCTATGCTCTGTTTCTAAGTATTGGAAAATCTAACAAGGCATGCCATTGCCAGTTTAATGTTATCTCTTCAGTTCCCATGGCATTGTCACTGGTTTGATATCAGAAGTGCACTGCGGTCGGGGAACAACTACAAGCATTATGTGTGGAAACATGAAACAGGAGTCCACAGTAGGACAAAGGTTCCAAAACAAAATTCTGCAGCAAAACTGCACACCACTTAAAAGGGCATACTAGGCACTATAAGAGTAGCATCTACCCATAAAAATCAAAAAAAATCTATGTTTGTCCAGTTGTCTGTCTCTTCCATTTGTCAAGGACCGCTCATCTAACAGACTCAAATTTGGCGAGTGCATCACCGGGTACCCAAGTGAGTGCAGTGTCGAATTTGGTAAGTTTTGGACAAGTTTTGGTAAGTTTCGATATGAATTTATTTCAAATAAACGCGAGGCTGCTCTATGGCGGTGGGGGATGGGACCACATGTTGACCGTCGGTGTCATGCCGAAGTAAGGATCTCTGATAGGAAATGATCCTCTACTTGCAGGAGTGCACACGCATTCAATGAAGGGGGAGTGACCCAACTATGAACATGTGGATTGTTTATGTTATTGTTAGTATGAGCATGTGGGTTGTTTATGTCATCATTGGCGGGAACATGTGAATTGTTTCATTCACCGTTAGTGTGAACATGTAGATTGCTTCATTCATCTTTAGAACACGTGGATTGTTGCGGTCATCAGTAGCATAATGGTTTTATTAGCGAGCTTTTTCTAATGTAACATATGGCTCATCTGTCAAATTAAGTCCTCATTCCCCTGAACTGCTAATCATTCATTAAATTGTGAATGTCAGCTAAAATAACAAAGCTATTATTTTCCTCTTCCACTATAATTTCAAACATAATGCACCACATGGTTGATTATTTTGTTAACCTACATCACTGTTTGGTTGCTAGATCCCAACACACTGCAGGTCAAACTTTTGTACAAACTGTTATAGTTAGAGGGGGATAGAGATTCACTCACACCAAAGTTATCAGGGGGATACAGATTCTGTCAGGTCAAAGTAATCGCGTAGACTGTTTTAGACAGCATGTTGCTGCTCTCCGTAAACCCTCAAATGGGACTGGCTTTATAGGGTAGGAATTTTCACAGCCACCATGTCCCGTCCGTTTGGACTCTTCCCCTCGCAGCGCCATTGCTGCTCCGCCCATCCCGCACTGCTCCGGCCAATTTCACAGATTTTCCCTTCTGCCGATTTCCCCCGTTTTCCCTTCTGTCTCGCTCTTGCCAATTTGATTCTAAAACAGCTTTCATGTAACATTAGAGAGGTCATCCTCTCTAATAGTCATGCAATCAGCTGTTTTCAGACAGCTATGTTTTGAACAGGCAATGAACTAGTGGACAAAATTTCAAATAAATGACTCAAAGAATATAATCTAGCACGATTTATGGGCATCATTACAGAAGTGTTCATAGAGTTAACTGATCATACAGGAGGTTAGTGGCATGAGTTTTTCTCCACGTTACCAAATGATGACTTGTAATTATGTAGCCTAATCCCAATATTGAGAGTGCACTTCCTTATTTTTTAAACTTTTTTTTTATCTCCCAAAAATCAACTTCAATTATCAGTACTTCTTACCTTGTGTTTTGAAACCAAATGGAGGCAAGTAACTGCTGACTTTTGCAAGACGCTTGAAGTTCAGATCAAGAAACATGGGCGCTGGTTTCATGAACCTTCAATGAAAAACAGGAAAGGAAGGGAAGAGAAGGAGAGGAAAAAAGGTTTAATTTGATAAGACATAGACAAACAAATGTGGCAAAAAAAACAAAAAAAAACACTCCAGTAACAAATAACATTAACAATTATCTATTCTAATCTTCCCACCACCCTTTTTCTTGGTCAGACCTTACAGCACCTCAGAATTAAAAAACAAGCAAAAAGGTGATAAGTGTATTAGCTTGCAGAAATGTTGACTAACTCAGTCTAAAATTTCCTGAAACAAGCTCTGCCTACACAAATACATGCAAAATAGCTAAAAACTACAGGTTTAATAGAAACTCAGGCAGGGAGACAAAAGAGGAGACTCAACTAACCATCAATATCACTTCTCTACCCAAATCAAAATCACAGCTGACATGTATTTTTGATAAATCAGCACAGACCGCATACTAATGCCAGAATGTTCTGGGGAAAGACGGGTTCCAGGCACTGAATTAGTGTGGACGGCGACGTTTGCTCTTTTGCCAGTGTTTGGGGGAAGACCCTCGATAAAACGAGTAACCAGACAATTCAGACGGGCTTCAGTCAAAAACAAAAAATGACCATAGAATGACACACAGAAGGAACCAATCCTCCTGCCACACTGAAAAAAATTGTCTGGAAAAAAACGCTTTTGAGCAATGTTTTTTACACTTGGTGAACTGTAACTTCCAGCATCACCTCTTCCTTATCCTGTGTGTAGGTATGTTTGTCCCTCTTTGATTAATTGTGGTTTAAAATCAAAAGAAGTCATTTCCTCTTGGTCACGCCTGTGACCTGAGCACTGGGATACGTGCCACTTCTGCGATTGTGGCACTGTGGATGTGTGTTTTTATGACCTACTGATAAGCTGTGGTCACATAACACCAGAGAGAGTGTCAATCTGGGTGTCTCTCTTCTGATGATAACGAGCGTGGAGCTGGATTTTCAGACCTAAATGATAAATCAGAACACACACATACAGAGAAGATAATG
>CAAKHG010021603.1:8881-34110 GCA_901007715.1 Dactylopterus volitans
CTGCAGATTATCATCATGACAAAAAGTGTGATTTAAAGAAAAGATAAAAAAAAAAAAAACACAAAAAACATGCAACTCCACAATAAGTGCTACTCATAATATTGTTGTCATGTCAGTTTTATGTTTGCAGACGCGACTTGACCTTGTCCGGTGTTTGTTTCGCCCATCCACCTCTCCGTCTTCACAGGTCTCTGAAAAGGTCCCTCAGACAGCATGCAACACCTTGCGTAACAGGCGTGTGTTTGTGTGTGTGTGTGCACGCGTGTGTACGTGGTGTGTGTGTGTGTGTGTCAGAGGCCACGTGTTGCCCACCGTTGCACAAACGGACGTGTCTGGTGACTGTTCCTAATACAAGAACAATACCGACATATCCTACACGTCTTTATTGGAATATGTTTCATTCCGAATATGGTCTGGTTCTGGAAATCCAAACAGAATGTGCTGTTTACATGACTTGCATTAAAATTCCCAAAAAATCCCCATATTTGGAATAATTGTGGAGAACTTTGAATGTAAACATACTGTAGTCACTTTCCTCTTTGACAGGCCATAAAAGACGCGACAAGGTAATGGGCAGACTTGGATGTCAGACAATGTTGTGTCTGTGCGTGCGTGTGTGTGTGTGTGTGTGTGTGTGATGTTGTAATATCAGGTGTGCAAAACATCCCCCAACTTCACCAGCAACAGAGCATGATGACATAATATTACATCCTGACATGCACCAGATGTCATGTGAACAGCATTCCTTTCTGTATGAGGCAGCCACCGCCATTGTCTCACCACCGCTTTACCACTGGCATGATCACACCTTCTGGCTGGGTGACGTGTGCGTGTGTGTGTGTGTGTGTGTGTGTGCGTGTGTGTGTGTGTGCGTGTGTCTTAAGGAATTATTAACTCTCTCTGATGTATCGGGGTGGCATTCATCTTGCATGATCTTCACAAGACAACGACACACACGCACGCGCACACACACACACACACACACACACACACACACACACACACACATGCACCACACACACACAAGACATCTGGAGTATGATGTAGATCAGTACAGGGTGCATGCATACCGTTGTGGGTTTTGTGTGTGTGTGCGCGCGTGCGTGTGTGTGTGTGTGTGTGTGTATGCCTGCCTACACACACTTGCATCCATTCATTGATGTTTGTGCATCTCCACTCATGTGTCTGCCAGTCTGCAGGGAACAGAGAGGGATCAGAAACAAAGAGGGAGCATTTAAGAGTTCACCTACCTCCTGGTGTCACAGCAATAGCCTTCATCTCACCCAGCGAAACCACAATAGAGGATGTGAGGGGCGGCCATGGGGGTGCAAGGGGACCTCATTGGCACATGACTGATGGCTCCTGCTAAAGGGAAATTCCACCCCAAAACAATTTTTTTAAACACAGGCAGTACGGCGTGGCAGCGGGGAGCTGTGTCGGGGGAACGGCCGACGTATGGTGCTAGTTATGCTGATGCTCGTGTTGAAGTGATGGCTTTTGCTGCCTTGGACCATATTTGAGTGGTTATGTTTCTCAGGAGAGGCGCAAACACAAAAAAATTTCTCATTACATCCATTTGAATCTCAGTGACATTGTGATAATTTTTGTTGAACCAAGACGGCGTTTTAACAAGTATTGCAGATAAGACCCTCAGCTAAGGCTGAGATGATGAAAAACGTCAATGAATTCCAAGGTACTTGTTGGAAAATTACGTTTCACGGTACATTTGCTCTATCTATTATACTTCACACAGGTGAAATGATTTTTGACATGGAGGGCCGGAGGATATTTAATATAATTATGCTGGAATGTATAAAAGAAGCCTTTTGATGAACTTCTGCGTTCAGTCATCTGTCAGTCGTCTTCTAGGAGAAATTACACCCTGGCGTTCTTTTGTGAAAGAAGAATAAAATGGTTCTTTGTCTTGAGCTAAAAACACAGAAATCAAGAGGCGGCTATTATTGCTGTCAGATTTGAACTTTTATCAAAATCCCAATTCCCAAAGACTATTTCATTTAGTAGCAGGGGAAAAAAGAGGGTCTTTGGTTCTTTCCAAAAAAAAAGTGAACCTCGAGAGGTGTTGACAGAAAGTAAATACACCCACCCACATTATTTATTACAGGAACATAAAACTATCGCCGAGGAACAGTGGCTTCCGTGGTCGTCACAGGATCCTGGCACATTTAAAACTGCTAATTTCTGGTGAAAGGAAAACTGGAACTATTGTGACAATGATTTAAAAATCTGATTCCGACATAAGACTGGAACAGAGAGAAGTGAATATTTAACTTGAGATGTTATGACTGCTGGTTCTACTGGGTTGAAATACTCCCTTGCCGCCATCAGTGTCCCCTTCCATATTTTTCTCTCATCTGTTATGTCTGGAGAAGAAGGAGAAGCTTGAGCCTGACTGAAGCACCTCGAAGTGTTTTCCAGCCTCACGACCAAATTACAAAGTGCAATAACAGGCATTAAGTGGGCAGAGTGGGAGTGACGCCGCTGCCATTCTCCCGATTACAAGTCAAACAAAATTATTCTTCCGAAACTGTTATTCTTTACATAAATTTGTGTAAAAATATGGAACTACCAAAAACTTGAAAATAGGAACGTCCTCAATCTGTATTTCAATATGTAACATAATCTGTTTTAATTAGTTGCTGACTCTGACTGGCCGCCAATTCATGTGATACACACTGTATATAAGTGCATAGATTGTAACTGACCACATTATTAGGTACATCTGGTGACCTGCTCATTCATGCAAACATGTCATCGGCCAGTCACATGGAAGCTGCTCCTGCAAATGCATTTAGGCATGCAGACATGGTCGAGGCGTTCAAACTGAGGGTCAGAACGCAGAGGAATGATGGCCAATCACATGTGCCCCAAACAACTGCAGCAACAGCCCTTACAACACAATGGAGCACGAACGCGTGACACCCTGAGCTCACCGGACGGTCACGTCTAAGACAGTAGGAGACACCCACTGATCTCTCTTAGCAACCCCCACCCCACCACCACCAGTCAGGCTAGTCTTCTAGTCTTGGGAACAGCATGAACTGATGAAGCCCACTTGGATAAGGGGCGAAACGTCTTCCAGGCACATAACCAAGTCCAGTAGACCTGATTCAATTTCCCGGAAATACGCACGACCCAGGCAAAGGAGAATATGCACAGACAATGCGGAAGGATGGCGACCTAAGTGACTTTGAATGTGTCATGGTTGTTGGTGCCAGACGGGCTGGTCTGAGTAGTTCGGCAGCTGCTGATCTACTGGGGTCCTCACGCA
The DNA here is from genome assembly GCA_901007715.1 of Dactylopterus volitans. Taxonomy (NCBI): domain Eukaryota; kingdom Metazoa; phylum Chordata; class Actinopteri; order Syngnathiformes; family Dactylopteridae; genus Dactylopterus; species Dactylopterus volitans. The sequence continues at coordinate 12,171 of CAAKHG010021603.1, forward strand.
CAACAGAGGACGGTCCCGAAAAGACAAGATATCCAGAAAAGGAGTTCTGTGGGAGAAAATGCCTTGCTGATGCCAAAGCTCAGAGGAGGATGACCGGATTGGTTCCAGCTGATAGAAAAAAAAAAACAACGGTTACTCAATGAACCACTTGTTGCAGCCGAGCTCTGCAGAGGAGCATCTCTGAACACACAACACGTCCAACCTTGAAGCAGATAGGCCACAGCAACAGAACATCCTTTATTAGGTAACACCTTGCAAGCTAATAAAGTGACCAGTGAGTCAACATGTATTGCAACAAAATAAATAACACAAGTCAGTACACATACTCCATGTGCATCCCATACTCTATATATACTGTTTATATTCCGCAGAATGACATTCGGACTTCAATATCTGACTGTGAAATGTCTCCATCTAAAGCTACAGCTGGTGTTTTCATTCTCACCACTTTTATTTTTTAACACAGTATGCTTCTGAATCTCATCATTACATACCATCTATTATAAAATCCAGTTCCATGAAGATTCGGCAGATGATTGATTTGAATGATACTAAACACAACTCGGGTTTGTGGAAAATGTTGCCATACTGTAACTTGGTTTAGTAAATCCGGGACATTGTTTGTTGACTGTGTGACGTAATGCACGTCTCCGGATCAGACATATGTCGAGTCTCGGCAAAGTCAGCGGCGTTTAGTATAGTGACAGAGCGCTCCACCCAGGGCTTGGCACCTACTTCTCTACCAAGGACCCTGTGCTCCTAATTTGAGCTTTGAATTGACGTTTGAAATTTAGAGCCTTCACAGCGAAATTAATACTTAATTCTGGATCTATGTTGGAGCTCACGCGTGTGACTTCTCATGGGAGGTCAATCGTGTGTGTTGGCCTCTTCTGCGTCGGCATTGCTCAGTCAATCCATTGACATGGCTGGTTAAGACTGTCTCCCCGTGAATTACCTTGGAGTCATTTGTCAATGCAAAAGTCCACATTTACGCTCATTCAGCAGAAGCCCACTGGCGGCTGCTCTTCATATTAACGGAGCGAGCCAGAAACCCATCTTCTTCGAGCTTTTTCCCCTGCAAGTGAGAGATCATTGAACGAGGCATGTGCGTAATTCTCACCACTGCACACGTGTCATCTGAGAATGCGAAGCTTGACAGGTGTAGTAAAATAACCGAAAGGGGCAGGGCTTAGCGAGTGGTCAGTTTCCACCCTCTGACCACCATCCATCCATCTGTTCATTCATCCATCCATTTAACCACTTACTTAGGCCGTCCAGTACAGTGCAAGTCTTTAATCTGTGGGCCTGAGCAGCTGCTGCCTTGTGGCTTACAGGCGGCAGGGCTCTTATTATTGTACACACATGCAGGCACACACATGTGCTTGCACACACACACACGCGCGCGCGCACACACACACACACACAAGCATACGCACATACAACAAAGTCTTCTCATGTGGTACGCCAGCTGCCAGTGGCGTGCCTTCGCCTTTGCAGTGTGACCCAAACACTGCTGCAGCTCCCGATGCTACTGCTAAACTGAGGGGGACTTTCCAGTGCACAAGGGAGAGAGAGTGGTGGGATCAAGGCACGGGGTGAGATACAGGGTGATAACCCTCATGGGGAGAATGATGTGATGTGTTAACAAGTGAAGAACCAAAAGGGATGGCGTGGAATGCAGATGGTGGAGAAGGTGAGGCCCCGAGAAAGGAGAGAAAAAGAGACTGAGATTTAAGAAAGTTGGAAAACCAATATGAAATTGGCTAAAGTTGATATTATATTAGACTAATGACATGGAGGATGAGTATTAATATGGTGTTATTTTGAAGGAAAAAGTAGAATTTTTGAATGGCAATAAATAATCAAATATGAATGGGCTAATAAAAGCGTGATTGAATATGTAATCTGCTCGGCACATTGTTGCTTGTGGCTTTCTTATTAAGACAAACATGTGGTAGTGATAGCAGCAGGGAAAAAAAAAAAAAAAGTTACCAGAACAGGTGGCCATGTGTTTCTACCTTTTATTACTTTAATCAAATGTGCATGTATCATTAAATACACCATTGTTTTCTATGTGCGGTGTACTTATTCAACTTTATGTGGGCTTCAGCGATGGTGTACCCCAAATTGTAAACATAAACAGTCGTCACCAGCCCAGCCACCAGGAAAACTGTTGACATTATAGAGCTCTGCAAACCACTGCTAAGCTTTCCAAACCCAGAAAAAAAAAGTTTAATATCAACATTTCTAAATTAAGTGTTTTAACTAGTGGGCAGGCAGTGCAACCTTAGCAAAAGTGCAACCCAGAATGCATGCAAGACATGTGGGATATGCCGGTGGTGGCCTTGTTTTAGGAACGTTGTCTGAACTCATACGCAGCAGACCAGTCGCACCGCACGGTTTGTGGCATATGGTCAGCTCGAGTGTTGTTGATAAACCAGCTAACGTGCAAAAAAAAAAAGTGACAATGAGGATGCGGAATGGGAGAAACATGACTGCGGGGGTGAAAGGGGAGTAAATCCCGCCATATGGCTTTTATTGTTTGTGCGTCGCTGCAGAAATCGGCCGCATGATATCAGTGGACTGTTCATTTTTCATATGATTAACAGCGTAGTCGGAATGCGTCTTTTTTTCAGAATCGCCCATGTTTCCAAACGCATTGCGCCGTACTTGGTCCACTGCTTGTTTCAACCATCCACCTCCTTTCAACCTGCATAGCTACAGACTGATGTCAGCGGCACAGTGCTTTCGAACAGTTGACATTACATGCAACTGTGTAACTTTTTCTTGGCTCGGAAGCCTTAACATAATGTATCAGTGGTTTACAGAAGTGTAAAATGCCAACATTTTTTCTCGGTGACTGGGTTGTTTATCGCATAGAAACATATGGTACAAACTTTGACGGTGGAGAGCAGGGTTGGAGTCCTGTGTCCCACATGTGGTTTCGGCTACTAAAACACTTGGTTAAGGTCAGAAAAAGGTGGTGGTTTTGGTTTTTCGAAAAGTCAGTTTCTCTAATCTTGTGCTTCACGTCCATGTTGATCTTCTGAAATATTAACCGAGACCACAATCTTTCCCTAACATTAGCTCAGTGATCTAAGTTGTCATTAAACGATGCTTTAGTTCCCAGAGGTAGATATTACAGGGAGGAATACCTTACCAGTACACAACTGCAAATATAATTACTATGCAGGTCTGTTTGTTGGGCTGATACGAAATGAAGTATTACACTTTTGACAACATGTAGCGCAAGCTCATGTAACTTATCTGGATAAGGATGCAGCTGGCAACGTTGCTGGCTCCCGGAGCTCTTCACCAATCACAGTTCTGACTGATTTAGCGTGAATGACACCAATAACGGTTCCACGCAAGGCTCAGGCTGCTGATTGTCGATGGCGAATCAGCCTTCCCGCGCGACCTAAACCAAGAAGACATTAATGTTCCTCGGCGCGCCAGCTGACCAACCAGTTGAAAACACATGGTTAAACAACTATGTATTATGAGTGCGCTGGCAAAATGACCATTGGTTTATAAGCTTAATAAGCATACAGGCTAAATAACCATTCGAGGACTTGGATGGAAGATCCCTGTAGATTCATCACTGGCCAGCCCAGCCCAGCCAGCAAGCTGCACATCTGCTGGTGAGGTCAGCAATCTCTTCCCATCGCAGTAACACGAGGATGATGGATGCCTCAGCCACAGAGGTTTTCTGTGTGGTTTCCTCCTCTATGAAGCTCAGATCCACACTGCGTCCATCTCTCTCTCTCTCTCTCTCTCTCTCTCTCTCTCTCTCCCTCTCTCTCTCTCTCTCTGATCTCTCCCTCAGTTATCTTCCCGCTGGCCATCTTTAGCAACGATGTCATTATCAGAAACGTTTTATTTATTAATCATTCCTTCTCTTAATACATTTCTGCTTCCTGCCTCTCTTTTGCTTCTCACTAGGTGCAGGACATGCGGAAAGCTTTGGGCAGGGCTTGGCAGGGCTAGGTCTATATAAAGAAAGCAGAGTAATATCTGTCATGTGTTTGCAGTGGGATTGCAGTAGCAGTAAAGGAGTTTTTAACAGAGGCCTAAAAGTCTCTGTGATTGAAGTGTGCGACCTGCTTTCTGGTTTCTGATGACATAGGCATCCATGAGGTGAAATATAATGCTGTTGTTCTTATACCTAACATTAAAAAGTCTCTCTAAACTAAAACACAAATGTGTTCCTCTTCTTCTTCTTCTGGAAATTTTCAGGAGCATTACAAACACTGTGGACTGGAGGACGACAAATCCCTGGTGGACCCATTCCTCCACGGCTGTTCACAATGCTCCGATTCATCAAACACCAGCAGGCGGAAGGTATTCATCTTCTTAATTGCCGTATCCTACTAAGTCATCATGATTGCTGCCGTAAAAAAAGTTCACAATGACTTCCAAAACCATTTCATTTGCTCAGATTTTAGAAACACGTTTTTTTTTTCCACATGATTTAAGCCTGGTTAAGGCTTAGGGAAATGTCATGGGTGAGGATGAAATACCCGCTTTTGACACACATGCGCCACTCACACAATGACCAGAGCTGTTGTTCTTGAGTGTTTAACGCTGACTAGAATGCATTTGCCTTGTAGATAACTGACGACCTAGCCGGTGAAAGCAGATGCCAAACGGTGCCTCATGCGTTGGCATCAGATAAAGAGGCCCATGACAAAGCGGGTGAGACCGCGCGTGAATGCCACGATAGATCGTCAGATTTGTGATCTGTCAAGACAGATGCGTACATGTGCCGAAGCAAAAAACCAAAAGTGTACTGAAAGGCCTGACTGTTTCATTTGGGCGTGTGCCGTTCATCATCATCAGCATGTAGCTGTTCAGCCGAAAAAGAACTCATGAGGCCTCTTGTCCGTAGGGCCAAGTCAACATTCACTACGCTGAAGACTGTCCTCCCAAGAAAAACAACAGGGTTCTTAAATCCAAGCCGCAAAAATGACCTACAGTGGCATTCAAGTTGGGCTGTTGTGGTGAAGCAACTCCCCCAATGGAGACTCAGGGTGGCTCAATAGTGCAATGTGGTATGGCCGTCTCTTTTTTTTGGCAAATTATTTTGTAAAGGGCATAAACATGGCGACGTGGTTTAAGAGCCCAGTCTGTGTTTGCATAGTGTCGTGTTAAGGACCACCCCTACACGGAGAACTATACCCTATAACTTTAAGGATAATTATTAATGTCATTTTAACAATTGGAAATGGCGGCGTCCACACCACAAGTGCAAAAGCAACAATAGTGGCGAACAACATCGTTGCCAATCAAAATCCACTCACAGGGCGTCATGTCCAACTTATCCAGCACTTAAGATTGCAAATTACACATAAAAGTAGCATTTCACTTGAGACCTAGCGGTGGCGTGGCCTCTAAATTTGGTTTGCTCTCTACAGACGTCGTCCTTGAGGATTGCTCGGCTCCCATCACTGACGTCGGCTCATATGAAAGTATGAATAAAAGATGCCTTCGGAAGATGTCGACGTGTCGGATTCTCCCCCAACCCTCTCATCTCGCGCGAGCCCATAACCTCCTGCTTGACTTTTTCTTTTCGTCGCACCTTTTGTTAAGTGCGGGTCTCTCCGACACGGCTGACGCGTGCGGCGTGTGCTTCGCGCAACCGTTTACAGAACGTTATCGCTTATCAGTAAGGATTCTCACGCCGTTATCTATTATTCTCACAGTTCATGGTGTGCACAGCGCTAAATGTATGATTCCCGGAGGAGACAGTTTTGCTTTGATAGCCTCAAATTTGTTTTGTCCTCATTTCGTTGAGATTTTTTTTTCTTTTTTGGGGTGAAAAAAAAAAAAAGGCCAAAATGTTCCTAAAGTTGCAAAGTGACTTTAACCGCCAGTGGGGCTGCCATCCCGTCCATGCAGTCATAAAGTTGACAGACGCCCTCTAGTGGCTGCAACAGTTATGACCACAGGAAAAAAAGAGGAAATCAGATCACGTCTATATTATTTAGCGAAAATCAGAGTCAGGGGACGATTGATGAGTCCCACAAACCCGGGACTTTGGTGTGTGAATGGCGTTGCAGCGGGAGACGGGACGTCCTAATATAGCTGTGTCCCGTCACAAGCGGAGGCAGCCTTTTTCATGGTGGTTGCAGCGGGAGACGAGTGCGTATTTCCCACTATTAGTGGAGACTGTTTTCAAAGCCAAATGTTTTTTAACCCAAACCATGATCTTCCCTTGACCCTGACCAAGTGCTTTGTGCCTCACCCTAACCAGACTTTAACCGTAGCATTGACAAATCATGAAACATTGTTGTTTTGCATTAGTGACTGGTAACAGCAAAGGGTTATGGGAGAAACGAGCGACATCTATGTTTGTTTGCGTTGGAAGACCTGCTGCTTCTCTGGCAAGGGTGAGCAAATGTAATGCCATGCATGCTTGTGTGTGTGTAGACATCATGGTGCATTGAGGAGAGTGTTTACAATGCAATGGAGTCCTTTGTATGTGGTTTCAGTCAGATCTGGCGCTGAACAATGTGTAGATTTGCAACTGCTGAATCAGTGAGGAATAAATGGGAGCTGACATACCAAACTATAAAAACACTCCATAGGACTAACGAAACATCCCACCATTCGTGAGCAAATGAAGTAGAAAAACATATTGTACCTTTACAATATCCCGTGTCCCGATTCCTTGAAGCCAAGAGGTACAAATTAACAACGAGTTGCTTAAATAAAAAGCCTTGTTGAAATAAATTTTGCGAGGGATCAGTGCGGCGTAATGTTTGGAAAAGGAGCCGTCGGATCTCCTTGGGAAAGTCTTCTGTTACCTGACCTCAGTTTTACCGTCCCACCGTTTGAAAACCTGACAATCTCACAAGGGTGAACGAGCTGACCATGTTCAAACCGCGTATTAGATTTCCATTCACACTTCATTCCCATGTAGGATGTACAGGACAATACACACACAGACGCGCACACACACGCGCGCAGTACACACAATCACAGGTCAGGGGCCAGCTGTGTCTGTTCATGGGAGGTGACGATGAGATCAAAGCAACCGACGTGTCATCCCACACCAGAACTGATTACACACACACTCGCGCGCGCACATGCACACACACACACACGCGCGCGCAAAGACGTAAGGATGTTGTTAATCAGTAGCAGTAGGAGCTACTGGGAGGGGTAGGTAAGATTTTCCTCCATGTGATGCTCACATGGCTGTTTTATGAAGCCCTTTAGGGGCCCCGCAAATTAGTGTTACCAAATTTATTACCAAGTAATACCAAGTCAAATACCAAGTGACCTCATTATATGCTCAGTGTGTATTCACAAAGGCAAGAGAGAAACAATAAAAGGATTTTGACCCAGGGCTTTTCACTCATGCGGAGTTACAGTTATGGTTATAGTTTCCTGCCTCTCCCATTAAGTGGCATGTATATGAATCACACACGGACGGCATGATTTCAAAATCATAACAGAAATGATCTCAGGGCACTTCTCATGTAGAGCAGGTCTGAACCACGCTCCTCGTGGTTCATAGAGACCTGACAACCCCACGGTGTCGAGGAAAAACTCCCTTTAAATGGAAGAAACCTCAAGCAGAGGCAGACTCAAGGCCATTTGCCTCCACCGGGTTGGGCTGAGGAAGGGAGGAGGCCAGAGGAGAGGGGGGAAAAAATAAAAGACCACATTTACAAATAGAGATATGTAAGACAGTAATAACAAGCCAATAACAACCAGGCTGTTACGCCATTACCCAAGAACCTAAATGAGTCACATGCCTGTCTCTGGTGGATCACTGTATGTTTGGGATGATTCATTGAGCCTGTATCCCAGGACGGGACTATAGAACAGTCCCCGAAAACTTGTGTAAACCACCGGAAACAACAAAATCGCCCCCAAACCCGTCACCTTGTCACTAATGTACGCTTTCTACACGTGAAGCCGCATAAAACGGCCATGAATTGCCCTTCATGTGGGAGTCTTTGGTTCCAGGGCCGGAATCAGTAACCTGTGCTGAGGGGTGAGGCTATTTCCTGCAGCTAAATGACAGGGTTGAGCGGGGCTCTCAGATCAGGTGATTGAACGGTTGTCACTTTTAAGGATCAAGGGGGAAAATGACGCCCCAATTTGAGTTTGGGCCTCGCAGTCGCGCGCATTTTGCGTGAAATCTACATTTCTTAACACACGGCAACAACAAACGGAAGGAAAATTAAATCATCTCTATAGTTATGCTATTCAAGTGATCTCTGCTAAGAATATCAGATAACACCCTCGTACTAAACGCTTAAATCTCATATCCTGTAAGCTGCTGTATTCAAAAGCTCAGCTATGCTTATATTAAGCTGCATAATGTGTTACGATAAAGAGTCCTCGATATCTGGATATGTTTAACCAGGTTGTTTTTCAGTAAGCCGAGCCATGTCTTCATTAGTCTTTCTTTAAAAAGCCGGCTGCATAACATGCAGCATAGTTGCAAGCTGTCTCATTTGTTATAAAATGTTACGGGAACAAGAGCCCCCAGTTACGGTAAGCGCTGGCGCGCGTGTGTGCTGAGTCACCGCTCTTGGGTCGGTCACAAATGCGAGGTCAAAGGTCGCACGAGGTCCCACTCGCCTGGATGGGGGTGGCCCGCGTTTCCCGCGGTCGCGAGCGTCCTGTGTGGCTCCCGAGATTGTGTGCCGAGGCAAGAGGCTGGGAGGGGATGGAGAAAACAAAAGTTTGTTTTGAACCCTTATCGTCGGGGTATTTAACGTCCCGTCATTCGCAAACAGAAGTCTGCAGTAATGACACAATTGTAACCAGATGATCGCGAGGGAGGGGAGGATCTCTCTCAGGCCCTTTCTCACAGGAAAGTTTTACTCAAATGCACATATAGACATGACAAAGTGGCTTGAAGCGGCTGACAGAGATAAGCGCCGTTCCCGCGGATCGCTTTCATCATCTTTTTTTTCGCCAAACACAACACATCTGTACGAGCGCCGCAGACTGTCGAGCAGCTCCACATGAGCATGACTCACGGAGGAGCAGCGTCGCATTTTCACCTGAATCTGTTTATTTGCTGGCTGGATGGGGGAAAAAAAAAAAAAACTGCCACAAAAATTACCAAGCAGAATTTGATCAAGCTTGATTGAGGAGTCTAGAGAAAGCCCCATTAGATTTCAGAGCTCACTCATAAAACCTTTGTTTTTTTGTTTTTTTTGTTTTTTTACTATATTTTATTTATTTTCGGTGCCACCATTGGTGGAAATCGTGGTGGAGGGGGCGGGGCATGAGCGAAGGGACAACTCATCAAATTTTCGGGCAGATCTGGACGCATTCTCCTGGAAACATTACACGGACCTTGGCAGACGCGCGCGCGCTCTTGTAGCTTCTCCTCACTGCATTTGTGTCAATTGCCAATTCAAACATGGTTTCTCCTCCGCCTAACGCTTGGACACTCATTTCCTCGGCAAAACAAGACGTGGGAGAGGAGCGTTTGATTATCAATCATAAAATATTTCACTTTCCCTGAGAGTAATTTGACTGGATGGTGTTTTAATTTGCACTGAGCCTCCACAACTTTGCTAGTGAGTCAGCTTGTTGTTTTCCTCGGAGCCTGTAGCTGACCCCATCCTTGGCCTGGTCGCCTACAATTCATGATCTTGGCATTGGCTTTGACCTATGGTGTTCTGATTTCCTGAATTGAGCTGTTGCATATAATGAAAAGAGTCGAAAACAGCCTGCTCCACTTTTCAAATGTGGACTTAGGGTATAACAGAGAGGGAACATTATCTCGACATCTTTGGTTTCAGACTTGCTGCCCGTATCACAGCTTATTTTGACACTCCGGGCCTGAGGGGACCATAACATTTAATTTAGACCGTCTATTGAAAAGAAATGCACTACTTTGCAGTAAAACATACGAGCCCCGAGCCAGCCATCAAGCATATTTTCCATCTTTTCTCATTTCTTGTGCTATTTTGAACTTTAAATCACTGCACTGGAAAGAGGAACAAAGCTCACTGTCTCCGAAATGTACAGTCGCTGGTTATCGTGATGTTGTTTTGGTCTTGGATCCGTGCAAGGGTTGGTCGCGGTTGACATGCGGGCCGCTCGTAGCCATGGCAATCGTACAAGACAAGAGACGCTGATGAAATGTCACGTCTGTGTGCATGTGCGCGCAGATGTGGTATCATGGGAAGGTTTTATCGAGCGGATGGAGGGTCCAGACGGAGCTGTGACACGCTGACAACTCGGTCAATATTTCCATTAAGTCAAACGGTGACTTCACTCCACACACTTTGCTGCCATCGGTGAAGTGTGGATTTGTTCCTGGAGTGGGGCCAGCTAAACAGATACATCATGACACAAAGAAGCGCGCAGGAATTAGAATTGGATTATTACAATGCAAAGAAAAAAAAAAGTGTCATAATTAATAAGGCAATCAACTGCAAGTGTCTCCAATGTCCATAAGGAGGTGGATTTTCAAATCCAGCACGTCTTGTTTATTTGTTTACTTTTGTCGGAAATATTTGACAAACGACACCATCACACTATCGTTCCAGTTTCCCACCTGTTGAGCACTGAGCGGTACACGCCATGCAATAAAGCAGAAATACAGAAATGAAAATATACCTCTAACCTCAAAATGAAAATTACGCTCTAACCCAAAGTTTGAAAGATCCCCTTGAACAATAAACTTTGGGCCCCATGTCGCTTTCTACTGTATTTGCAAAGTTGTTTACCCGATACAAAAGTCTGTCATTTTCCATAATTTTTTAGGTCACAAGCAAGCACACCTCTCATTTTGATCAAACTTGTATTTTTAGTGTTCATCAGACCCAGAAGAATGTTCTTTCATTCTTTCACCATTGAGGACTATGGGAGTAGTTTGTCACAATTTTTTTTTTTTTTTTAATACTTCTTAGTTTTGCAGATTTCTTCACTTGCGAGCAAAAATGACTGGATCCAGACGATGAACGACATCACCACCATACTGAAGGCGACTGATCAAGGGGACAAACCCGACCTCGAGGAGAACCTGGGAAAATAGAGGCACTCGCGTCTTCAACCAGTACAAAATGGAGGCATCTCTACTCCGTCTGCGTTCATTCATGTTTTGCATAAAACCCAACATATTTGAAAATAATTTCATTTGCAAACGCTGTCATCGGCACATTTGCCCTGAGGCAACACCTGCGTGTTATTGGCCTCATAAAACCACCATTAACGCTCTGTCACCATCAGCAGGTAATTTATTGCTTTAATTACAGACAGAAAGAATACCAGAAAGAGTTTATAACCTCTCTAATAGGCATGACCTCTTCAGGTTCTCCGGGGGGTCAAACAGTGTCACCATCAGTCTTGAGAAAATGAATTCAGGGCTTTGGAGTCTCGAGTGGAACCGAGGCTTCAACGCGTTGGCTTGTGGCAGCTTACTAATGCCGTGATGAACAACTCTGCATGTGAATGGTGAGGAAATGAAAATTCGGATATGAAGAAGATGGCGATGCTCACATCCTATTTTGGAGAGTGAGTGAAAACCCATCTTACTATGAAATCTGTTGTAACTCATGAGCTGTTTTTTTGTTTTTTTTGTTTTGTTTTTTTTAATGGCAGTGTTCCAAAGACCTAAACAGAAAAAATAACGGTGGATTGGTTGCCATGGGCGCAAAGGAATTACAATCACCGCTTCTGTTTAGTAATTATCAATCAGACATGTTAGAATACCCTGACATATACCCTGTCATATAAGAAAATAAAAAGCAGCAACGTTGCTGTCAGATCGTGATCCAAATGAAGGTATCTGAAAAGTACATTATATTACAGAACGTCTCTCATGAAACAGAACAACACACGGGCGCCAGAACCCACAGAATACACAAAACATTCATTAAACGTTTGAAAAATGGTATTTAATGTTTGCCTTTGATTCCAATTGTAGCTGCATTCTTTTCCCACAGCATTTTTTTTAGATTTCTAAAAGTTTCGAAAAAACCAAACAAAACCACACTAACATCAACCAGATTCAACCAACAACATTTCTTCGTTAAAGAAGCGCCACTGGTTTGATCCCCTGCATAGTGCCATATGTTTTTGGTCTGACTGAGCATGCTTCTGTGTGTGTGTGTGTGTGCGCGCGCGCCTGTGTGTGTGTGTGTGTGTGTGAGTGTGTGTCTGTGTGCGCTATGTGGCCCGTGAGTGTATTTGCATATGTCTGTGTGTGTTGTGCTTTCTGTTGTACTTTCTGTGCGTCCCCCGTTATGTTTGTGTTGCAAAAGACTCGCTGATGCAAGTGTGTGTGTGTGTGTGTGTGTGTGTGTGTGTGTGTGTGTGTGTGTGTGTGCACGCGCGCGCTGGATGCTGTGGGTGAGCAGGGTGGGGCGAAAGACCCTGATGTGGTTGCCAGTGTGCTACTTCCACACATGGTGATGAGGGCATGAGGCTCCGCGCATCACCAAGAATGTCTGGGAACTTTCAGTGTGTGTGCACATGTGCATATGTGTGCATCTGCATGTGTGTGTGTGTGTGTGTGTATACAGTGGGGCAGTATGGGCCGATGTGGCCATACTGATCATTATGTATTTGTGTGTCATGGCCATGGCCTGGGAATATGCGCTGCAGATACCAGAAACAGCTGCCCCGCTCACCCCCGATGGTACACCGCTATCACTGTCAATCTTTTCCGGGAATGTATCTTTCTTTCATTGTATGAGCACTTCTCCGGTTATGCTGATGTGTTCCTCCGCTGTTTTTCATTACAGGAATTCCAATTCCGGCATGTTGCATTTCACTGCTTCTCTTGTGAAGTGTCGGAGTGGAGTGAATGGATGGATCTTCTGTTGTTTTGTTGCATAATGCTTTTTTTTTTTCTCTTATTGTTGTTACTTTTAGTTTTCTGTTACAGTCTGGTTAGGTTTAGGCAACAAAAATACTTGGTAAGGTTTAGATGTTGGGTTGAGTCAAAATAGACCTTTTCACAACATTAACCACAATTCTGGCTGGCTTTGTGGGGAAAAGATTTTCGAGCAGAAAATCTTCAGGGCAAAATTCCCCCATTTGCCCGGGTGCAAAACGCATTGTTGGTCATGGACACCTGCAAATAGAATCCGCCCACATTTATACACTTGCATGATTATGTTTGAACCATTTTGTCGATATAGGCTAAACATGCTTCCCTGTTTTTGATCCTCCACAATCACTGCAACTCTCTTTCCACGCTTTCTTTGATGCTTTGATTTCGAGAACTCTGCGCAGAAACGTCTTACCACACTGCTGAATTGATTTTAGTTAATATTTGTAATGCGTTCCATTCTTCAGCCCTTTGTTTACCCATATTGTGTTTTCCTGTGTAGCAACAGCATGACTCAAGCAAAGCTTGTGTTCACTGCGGTACAAGCGGGTAAGACGCCTCTGTGTTTTAATACCTGGCCGCCTGCCCTTTACACTCATCACAAATTTAACGTGATTTAGTAGTCCTGTGTCCTTTTCTCGGTCACAGACATAGTTTCAGAACTAATGATGATTTTATTGCAACTGGGCAACATAACAGCTGTCATCTGCACCATAAAAAAAAAACATGCAATATTGTTCCCGAGCAGCAGTCCAAAGTAGATGGAAACAAAGGTCACATTAGAAATGGACTACGTTTCATTCTATGACCTTGTGCATGCACATGAGTTTGTTAAGACTGTTTGCGCAGACGGGTCCCATGCATGTCGGGGTACACAAAGCTGTGCAATGTTTGTTGAGACTCGAGTATGGGACAGCTTGATATGCAAAGAAATACATTAAAATAATTGCATTGTGAATGAAAGCAGACGACGCGCTCTAATGAGAAACTCCACATTGCTGCAGCCAAGTTCATAGTCAGTAAGACTTATATACCGTTTCCAAAATAACTTTGTTAAGTGTCGTGGTATCATATATCTGTTTCACAACACACAGCTCTGTAAATTGTGGCTATGACACATGTCGAGGTTCTCCGCGCGGTTCCGTGGCGGTTCCCTGAGCGGTTCCTTGAGTGGTTCTTGTGGTGTTTGCTCCCGAGCAGCTGCAGAGAATCAGGGCCAATCCGCTGCTGACTTGACTGTTCTGCTTCCAGAAATCAACCAACCCCAGCAAATGGAGTTCAGCTTTTCCAGGGATCTCAGGCTCCCGGGATCAAACATCACTGCTAACAGGCGGCCCCGGCAAGCAGGCAGGCGGCGGTCACCACAGCACCGGCCCCCACAGCACCGGCCCCTGGGCCAGAGGGAAACACCCTCCCTGTGGCTTCCCTCTCCTGACAAATATTAAAGACCGGCCTTCCCCTTTGGCCATTTCTACTTTCCTTTATTTGCATGCCATTTTGCGGCGGTGTAAAAAAAACAGCATAACGCTGCACTCCGTTATTTGTGTTTAATATCTAAATATACTGTGAAATCCATAAATTCCACAAAAGCACAAACATGTTGAAACATCACTTTTATTCATCCTCCCCTCCCCCCTCCTGTGTCTCCCAAATATAAAAATGCCTGTTTCCGACGGGGTTTTACGGAAAGTATCGCATAGTTTTCTAGCGTCATGCTACAAGTGTGCACTCTGCTCTCCCTTCGGCCTGTGTGCCTTGCAATCCTTCAGTCTCTTCCTTCCCTGTGTTCCACTGACAGGGTTGCAGGATTAGTAGCTGTGCCTTCAAAGGCAGGGCCACATGCTTGCAGATTTACTACAAATACACAGTAGATAATTGCAGCAGGGCAAAGGGGCAACAACAACCTAAAATCACAGGACACTTTACTGGCTGCTGGTTCGCTTCATCGTTACCTTTGGCAGAAACCAACGAGTACTTTGTTCAGTGCTCAAGCTGAGGCTGACTTATGATGTGACTCAAGACATCTGCATTCTCCTTATCCCCAAATTACGCCAATTAAACATTTCAGCCAGTGTATGTAGGTGCTGAAGTGTTTGAAACAAATGTCCCATTATTTTTATTTAAAAAGGGCTGTGCTGAACTCCATAGGAGTCATGTAACGTAGAACGGGGTTTCTTTGTGTGACGTGAATTACACGCTTTAAAAAATAATTTAACAGTGTGATCCAACATAAAACAATCTGTAACCTGGCCACCTTGTTTCAGTAACACTAATAACGAATTTTAAAGTTACACAAACCTCAATTCTAGTTGCGACAACACACGAGCAAATTTGTTCGACCAACAAAAATGCATCGATAAACATTTTGAAGATAATCAGGTTTCTTCCCTGGGAAAAGTCGACCACGTTCGTTCAGAATTCACAAGTTCCCAACTGAAGCAGAACTGACGCTAAACTGACTGCATGTCCACCCCAGTTATAATATGAAGGAGAACCATGAAATGTTCAGTTTATTTTTTTTATTATTTCACTCAGTATCCCCAAGTATAATAAAAAGAATTACTCATATGATAAATGAGGCATGGATGCTACGCGTTGCCTCACGTGACGTCAGTGGAGCAGGGTGGTCTTGTTTACCTGCTGCATCGGGTCCGCCTATGTTGCATTCCATCTGTGTTTTTTCTGAGTGGTTTTCCTGTCAGAGGCGAGATAGGAAATGGACCTGCATCACAGACTCCGGATCAAAGTTAAAATACCTTCATCTGTGGTTTGTGCGTGTGAAGTGGGTCACAGAGGGAAAGGGTGCCCAAATCAGCAGGCAAAGGGCCGGTCAAAAGTAAAATAGTATTCAAGCGACTCATAAGGTAGACGCGGAACAATGCTGGAACACTTACACAGGGCACAAGCTGATCTGGCACAGAAGGGAGGGGGAAACTGATTAAATACACAAGGGAGGGGACGACAATGAGACACAGGTGCAACACATTAGGGCAGGGCCAGGTAATTACAGAGGCGGGAAACACACAGGAAGTGGGCAGATGACCAAGACAAGACCAGATGTTACCAAAATAAAACAAGAACTCATAATAAACAAGACCAGCATAAAACATGATTCCGAGTCACTTGACAGGACCTGAAAATGCCCACTCCCTCTTTGGCTGACCCCTGACGGCCCAGGATAATCAGGATGGCACCAGTCATCAGTGTGACCAGGATCCACAACGTCGGTAACAGAGTCACGATTTCTTCTCAGGGGCGTAAACCTTCCCGGTCCGTAAGGCACTGAAAGCCATGACCCCGGTGCCACAGTGTCATGAGTCTTCTGACCATGCAGACTGGTTCCACAACTAATGATCCTCGGTGGACATTCAGACTCTTTAACCAGTCTGATAGACGGGGGCTGGAATGTGTCATCAGTCAGCAGCCTTTTTGTAACTGCTGGAGCTCCGAAGGAGGCCCCGACAAGCCTGATGCCACACCCGGCAGTGCTGCTTGCAAGAGAGCCAGAGCTGAGGGAAGGCTGACCTCTTCCTCCAGAGCGGGAGACAGAGGGGGCTGATAGCCATGAAAACACTGGAATGGGGACAAGCCAGTAGGGGGAACAAGCTAATGTCTTGTATGGAATGTAATGTATTGAGAGCAACCCTAACCCAGATTAACATCTTACTCCAGGAGGATGGATTCTGAGAGGCTAGACAACAGAAGCCCTTCTCCAGTTCCTGGTCAAGCCTTTCTGTCTGGCTGCTCTTTCCAGAGTTCTGCCATAACTGCACAGGACCTCTCCTGAGAAGCCACGGAGGCAAGGCAACGCAGCCTCAGCTGTTTCCTTAGCAGCATGAAGTCTGGGCAGAGGGACAATGCGAACCACTTGAGAGGATTAATCAGTCACAGTGAGAGTGGTACTGGTGCATCCAGAGGGTCATGGGCAGGTGACAAAGTTTAAAGAGATGCCCGACCAGTGGTGCCATGGCACAGGTGTTCAGAACTGTGTCTTCAGGAGGCCTCTGTTTGAGCGCAGACTCAAAGGGGCAGAGACATACTCGGTGACCTGATGCGGGGTGGCCGCCAGAATCACTGCCTCATGATGAACTCCATTCTCTTGATCTCGGAATTGCTGGTAACGGCAGATGGATGAGCCCAGTAAATGGAAACAAAGCTCAGGGGGAAACAAACAATCGCTGAGTTGACCGGATCAACTCATGAAGGGGGGTCATCCCTGGGTATAGCCTCCCTAACTCCATCAGACCTCCCATCTAACTATCCCGAAAAAAACAGGAGGCAGGATGGGAAAGCAAGTCTGGTTTGTTAGGTTTGAACCGGTTTTAAATTCTTTGAGCAAAAGGACAGGGAAAAACTGAACCTGCTGTGGAATAGGGCCCACCTGGCTTGACGGGCATTTTGTCTTTTGACCGACTTAAAACACTCAAGAATTCTTGTGGTTGGCTCAGACCAGGAACGGCAGTTCTGCTCCCCGCAGCCACTGTTTCCACTCCTCAGACGGCACCTTTGCGGCAGGCAGCTCACGATCCCAACGACTGCACTTCTGTTCAACAGAGGAAAGTCTCTTGGACAGTAAAAGCACACAGATGCAACTTGTTACCCTTCACGGGGAGAGCATCGCCCCAATACCCAGATTAGAAGCATTCACCTCAACATGATCAAATCTAAGAAGGGCAGTGATGTGAAGCTCACGTATCCCACCTCAATGAACTGATGATCGAGCATCGGGGGATAATTGCATTCAGACACACAAATAAAAAGCAGTTTAGCACGTCTTGGAACACAGCAGGAGCATTACTAAGTCCAAAAGGCATCACAAAATGTTTATAATGTCCACTGGGGGTGGTAAACACAGTTTTCTATTTGTCCTCTATTTGTCCTCGCTAATCCTGACCAAATTACACGCATGGCATTAATCAAGCTTGGTGAATATTAGCACATATTAGAAGTTCAACACCAGAAGGAGTGAGATGGAGGGTGCACCTGTCTGTGATAGTGATGCCACTAAGTACTCCATAGTCTATGCAGGTCACAGTGTCTTATCTTCCTGCACAAAGAAAAACCAGTGTCTCTCTGGAGAGGAGGATGGATGGATGACCCCTACAGCCAGTGCTGGATCAGTGCACTCCTGTTTTGCCTCTCTCTCAGGAATGGAGAGGGAGTAGAGATGGCCCTTGGGAGGTGCCGCGCCCGGCAGCATGACAATGGCACATTCATTCAGCTGGTGAGGCGGAAGGGAGGCTGCCTTGGCCTTCAGGTCCAGGTAACACTCAGGGACTTTGGCAAAGTGGGGATGGTTAAGGCCCACAGCTCCGTGGGCAGGGGAGACACTGGGGACCGGATCACTGGGGGAAAACTGGGACAGAGCGGAACGGCATTGTGAACAGTCAGAGCTCCACCTGTCAGCGTCACCGGTAGAGAACCAAGGATGGCCCAGATCTGGGGTGGCTTCCTGGCTCGCCTGATTTCCATGTAGCTAATGGTTTGTTGGCTTCTTGCTAGCAGTTGCTATGGGCACCATTAGCATCGCATTCAGTAACCTGCATCAAATTGAACATTCCTGCTACGGAGCTGGTGGCAGACAGAATTGCATAATAAAAATAAGGGGAAGCATAAGTTTTAGTTAAATCAGCACTTGTCCGTGACTACTTTGACACAAAAATAGGAGCTTGTGTCAAACAGCCTGCCACTGCACTGCAATGTTGAATAATTCTGCCCCTTCAGCCCTTCTGCCTTAAAAAAAAATTAAACTGCATCCCAATCAATCTGCATTCTCAAAAATATTTAGCAAGGATTCGATTTGCTCACAGGTTACACTGATTTCAAACACGTTCTAAGCAGTTTGTGCGGCTTATGTTCATTTGAAACACATTTGTGTACGTGACAACATATTGTTTGCTGATCGGAAAGGTATTTGTGTTACGCCCAACATTTCCTGTTGCTGCGTTATTGCAAATGGAACATTTCTTTTCTCCTTTAATTCAAGCATATACTTGAAATACAACCTGTTTTCATGCGGAGGCTTTTGTTGGTTAGATTTATGTTCCTGCATACAGAATGAGTCATCATTTAAGGTTTGTGCCCAACAGTGTGTGTTGTTTTGTAGAGTTGTCTCGTGAGAATTATTACACCCTATATTACACCCTATAAAGCCGAGTCAAACTATTCCATAACAAGTACAAACAAAACCTCAAGCATGCAATCAATAGTCTATCTGGCATGGGCTGTACAGACAGGGGAAAACACGCACGCAATGCCAATGCATGCCAGATGAATGGAAAGACCCGAGTGCTGTCTGAAAGTGTGCCAGCTAACAATAGTCCTTAATTTAGAACTGCCGTTAGAATTAGCATGAGTAATGAGTGATTTTTTGACTCGAAAGAATCATTGTTTCCAATCGGTGACAGTCTCGCGCCGCGTTCTTAACAAACTGAAATATGCTTGTTGGGGGGGGGCAATAATTTAAACCTGATGCAAACCCCGAAATGCGGCTAACACACAGTCAGACAATGACCAGCACTGTTTTTATAACAGACAAAATTACTTTATGCTCCAAGCCCTCGCTGAAGTCCCGATTGATTTGTTTTGCAACTCGATCTGCCTCATTGCCTCCAAGATCATTCCAGGTGGTATGCTGCGAATCTCGTCTGCATTTCTCCCACAGTTTCTAACCATCTTCTTTCTTTTCTTCCCTCCTCCCTTTCTTCCTTCCTTCTTTCCTTCCGTATGCCCACTCTTCCCTCTGTGGATTGACTGGGGCATAATCGACACTGGGTGTACATTCAAAAGTGTTTATCTTTCCACATATTGGAGGCAAAGAACCAATTTGACTCGACCAACTGCCTTAAAAGAGAGCTGAGGCGTTTTCCAATGGGTTCAAACACATTAAAAGGATTGATAGGAACGAACATAGTTTCTCTATAGTCTCTTTACTATTGAGATGGTCTGACCAGAAACCGAGGAACAGCTGCATTGTGCACGCTGCAATTATCCACTGTAAAAAGAAGGTCCTCTGAAAGTGCTTTTTCACGACTGGCAGGCTTAATGCACTATGCGCGTCACACGGTTTTAATGCACGGCTGCCAGCCAATGGGAATACAGTATCTAAATGGTCAAATAAAGTATATCTATTCAGTTAGTCTTCTATTTTGTCCTTCAATGTGTTTTTAGCATGTTTTTGACTGTATGTGCTGGGGCAAGCATGTTGGCAATGTTGCCTCCCGCTCATGTTTAGCCGAACGTTCACATCCAACAAAGTTTTCTTACATAAAATGTGATGAGTATGTTTATCTTACTTTTGGAGGTGAAAAATATGAAAAGCTGTGTTCATCTCAGAATAGACTGACTGTGGGTGGACCGCATGACATGCTATCACACAAAACAGCTGTTAAGTTTTTTGAGATAGTGGCTTCTCTCGTAGTGCCGCCTCCTCTCAGAGAAGTTGGCAGAGCCTCCAAGTGTTCTTGATAAATGGCTGTTGTTTTGCCACGACAGTCTCAACTTGCAACTTTGGAGATGCAGCAACAAACGGTGCTCGCTGGCAGTGGATTTCGAAAATGCTCTAAAGAAATATTGTGAGCAATGTCCGTGTCTGACGCAGTGCCGCCTGATGAACTGAAGGTCATTCAGTGTTGGCTTTCAGCCTCGTCCCCCTAAGTGTAGAGATTTCCCCAGATTCTCTGATTCAAAATCACAAATCGGAGCTGGTGAAATCCCTGACTATGATAGTGTGTTATAAAACAACGTCTTTAAACTCAGTGTGAACCTCTCCCTGTCATCCCTTCCTGGCTTGTGAACAATTATGATGCTATCGCCTCATGCCGATTAACCTGTTTACCTGTGAGGCGTTCCAAACTTTCCCCGTCTGTGGTTGTCCATGTCCCAATGTTTTTGGAATGCGTTGCAGGGATCAAATTAAGGGTATGCCTACACAAAGGAAAAAAAAAAAAAAAGATAAATTGTCAGTCTGAGCATTAAATAAAGTACCTTTCCAAGTCAGTAAATTCTGTTTTCCAACTTCTTTGGAATTTGGGTTGCATTATTTTGATTGAAAATGTGTACCTAAGAGATTGTCTTGTGTCGCTAATTAAGTTTATTTTGCTTTGTTTACTACTGGTAAAGACACGCATCACAGAACTGGAAATAAATAATCTTGGAATACTCCATGTTAATTAAACAAAATCTGCAGCATTCGAATTGCTTATCGTCGCTGCTATCAAGACTAGCTCAATTTACTTGGGAAATAATGTTGTTTACTTGTTGACATGAACTGACCTATAGGAAAATGAGCTGGGGTGACTAGAAGCTCAATACATTTCACAGTGCCGGGAGATGTCTCCTCTCCTTCCCTTCACCTCTTCTTTCAGCAGCTAATAAAGACTTGTGTAAATAATCACGGCATGGAAAAGAAAGACAGACAGTAAGAGGTGAGAAGAGAAAGGTGAGGAGGGTTCACAAAGAAGGCTGTGAGGTTTTTTTTTTGGTTTTTTTCTTTCTAAGGGGGAGAACGAGGTTGAAAAAAGTATTGCAAAGCTTGAAAGTGGAGCTCATTTTCTCCTCTTGCGGAGGACGACATCTGGAGAGCAGGTGTTAGAGCCAGCTGTGGTAGGAAGAGGAGTCCGTGCGAGAGCATAGGGAAGTGCTCCCTCTATAAGTCACAGGGAGGCACTGCACTTCAGTGTTCCGGGGCAGGAATAGGTCCAGGCATGCCTAGGAAGGGACCGTTCAATCACAGACCTGATGCAATAATAACCTGGAAAGAAAATATATAACATGTTATGCGAGCTGAGGGTTGTGAAGAGTGTATTTACGCTCTGCGCATTTCAGTTGTGAACGCCAGAAATGGCTAATTCTATATAATGTAAGTGATGCAATACCGGAGTCAGACATCCCGACAGAGGGAAAAGTAACAGAAAATGGAATGCAATCCTATAAAAGACAATGGAGCTTTTTTTTTTTTTTTTTTTTTTTTTTTTTTACAGCTTAGCGCAAAATAGCCATGTGATCATGTGGTCTTTTTGCCTCACGCCAGAATTTAGTTGATGTGCAGTTAATGTCAGTGGAAACTCAAATAACCCGTACTAGGCTGTTCCTCCTTTTTTTTTTTTTTTTTTTTTTTTTTTT
>CAAKHG010021603.1:34130-60136 GCA_901007715.1 Dactylopterus volitans
TGCCCTAGCAGCAATGTTGACACACAAACAATTCACATTAAAGTCATGGTGAAATACTGTCTCAGCACGACACAACATGTCGTAAGTAAAAATACCTATGGCTGGTGATTTATACAAAACTTGTCAAGGTTTGCCATTCGCGTGTGCCGGCCCACGTTGTTCCTCCTCTGAATAACCACGGATATACTGCACCTATATTAGTCAGTCAGCGCCAAAAAAAAAAAAAATTCAAAGCTGTTTTCACAAAACATTCTGTAAAACTGCGCAAAAAAATAGACATTTTTTATATTGTGTAATGTAAATGGGATATAATCAATGATTTTCACAAGAGAAAAATTATTAAAATTATTATTATATAAAATTATTATTACATGTCAGACAAACCAGATTTACAGTGGCAAAACTTACCAGAAAAGCATGTCCTCCAACTGATTGCTTGTAGTACATCTATTTTGAAACCTGATGAAAAACCTTTAGGAACTGTATGCATCAAAGATTTGTATCTATTATGTATGATGTTTAAAATAATTTCTAAATTGTATTATTTCTAACCTTTTGTTTCCGTTTGTCCCCACAAATGAGGTTTCCCGCTCATTTTCTGTTTGGTTCACGGGGACAAAAATGGAAGTGAAAGGGAGATTTCTACTCTGTATCATAGCAAGCATTCATACCCACGTAAAGACGGAATAAGAGATAGAGAACTTCTAAGTCTGAAATGTGAGGCCAATGTAGGAGCGCCTTGAAGCTGCATTCCCTCTGACTGCCAGCAGAGGGCGGCCTCAGCGGTCACAAAAAGACACGGTTCTAACGACTCTTATTTGATGTGTCACCTCAGTGAGCATCTTACCAACGAGTTTAAGGTCTCAGTCTCTGGAGGTTAAAGCCTTCTCCAATACATCACGATGCTCGTTTTGTAACTTCAGTTCCCATTTTGAGCAAAACAGAGGAAAAAGGAGGGTGTGCGTGTGTGTGAGTGAGTGAGTGAGCGTGTGTGTGTATGTGTGTGTGTGTGCTTACTGGTGATGGCCACCCTCACTTTACAAAGGGAAAGTTGGACTACCTAAAACACTTTGAAGGTGGTCTTATATGGCCATTTTCTAAAAGCCATGTGATCCTCCCCTCCTGTGCTATGATCAGTAATCTATGTCCTAATAAAGGCGTACATGCCTGCACTTTTCACTGTACAGAGATAATCCTCAGCAGAAGACGTCTTAGCACTAATTAATCCAGTCGTCAGTATGTGCGGATAATAACCTCGAAAGTTTTTTTTTCCTGCTTATTCAGTACTGACAGCCAAGCGCCAAGCTGCTATGACAAAGTACTGTGTGCGTGTGTGCGTGTGTGTGTGTGTGTGTGTGTGTGTGTGTGTGTGTATGCATGCACACGTTTGCATCACAAGCAGAAAGCACAAACACGTACGGTTTACATATCTCGCATGTGTGCGCCGCCGCACATGTGAACGCGGCGTCTCTGCACATTCCTGGCACTCTAAAGTCATGTATAATGAGCCGTCTCTGGCATGCCCCGAAGATGAACCTGAGAATCAACATTGTTTAACTTCTTAGCGTTTGACATGGCTGCCACTCATCATCAAAAGTTGGATGAAACCAGAGCAGTTGCCCTCAGAGGATCTTCTCTCACCCTTTCTCGTCCTCCCTCCCTCATTCCCTCTCCCTTCCTCGCGGTCCTGTCTCGTTCCCCCCCGTCGCCGGCTCTCGGCTGTCTCTCCACTGGCTGCTCTCTACAGGTAAATCTGTTTCATATGACTTTGCAAGGGAGGCCCTCTGCAGAGGTTAACACCAAAGATGGAGCGGCGGGCTGGCGGAAAACTACCCGGTGCGCTCTGCCAATTATATATTTCTATTTGATGTAGACTGCATTGAATACAGCAAAATGATGCAAGGTCATATATGCTGCCAGCGTGTAAGACAAAATTACGCTGTATATTGTATGCCTCTTTATTTGATTCGCTAATACAAGCTAGTTTTAGATTTTATTGTGTTGTCTATACGTCATTTTATAATCCCTAATTCAGATTTCGGACAGGTGCTACTGTGGTAACGGCTAGCAAAGTCTAATACCACACTTGTCTAATACAACACTTGGTGAGCTGCTGCTTTGTCTGAAATACAGGAGGGAGTATGTGTTTCCATGGCAACCACCCAAACTAGAGTCCCCTCATGTGAAGCCTGTTAATAATCGCCACAGCCTGCAATCAGACACTTCTTCTTTGGGGTGACGTTTGGTCCTGAGCGGCGCCCTCTAGTGCCGGTGTTGCTTAACATCCTCGCCACTGAAGAGGACTCTTGAAAACACGTGGGCAGTTATATAGTTTGAAAGGGACATATCGTACGGAGAGGGGAAGATAAATGAGCCTCAACAACTTATTGTGGCCGCTCTGACTTATTCCGTTGCTCCCTTTGATTACGCTTGTGCTTTTTTGTGGCAGCAGTGACCGCTGGGGTTTTTTCCCATTTGCATAGGAAGGAACATAATATAGCCGTGACATCGTGCGCAGAGGCTGAAAACTGGACTGCATTACATGGATGTATCATTTCCCTGTGAATCAACAACCTGATTCAACACTGGAACAGAGGCTCCGCCATGACCATTTTAACCGCTGTATGTAGAAGTCATTATCTCCCACATGGTGGTTGTGTTTCAACCGCTGTCTGTTTATTTGTTAAGGCTAAGAAGCTACATTTGGGGCAGATCTGTAGATTTCCCACAAAAAAAAAAAAATCACATATGCCAAGGCAAAGGTATTATATATAAATGGCAACCATGAATGATATCACTCTTTTGCTGCCATGTCTGCTGCTACACCACTATGCTATGCTATGCTATGCTATGCTATGCTATGCTATGCTATGCTATGCTATGCTATTGCTATAATGGCTGGTATTTGCTCCCCGTTTGCTGTTTCCTGTTCGGGAATTGCCAAGCTTGAATTTCAGTGTTACAGACACCACAAACTCCATGAGATGCCTGACTGAAATTAGTTGACTAATATGTGGATTTCCATGATATTTGCCAGCATCAAGTTTGTCATGCAGTCATGATAATGGAGTCGATCCTCTCATCCAAGCACAGAAGTGTACATTTCAAAAACTACTGTTCATTTGTTCTCGTAAATGACTAAAAATAGACCCTCGGTTTTAGCGGCAATTTCTTTCTTTATGTGTTTTTTGTTATTATTATTATTATACTGCCAACATCTTTGCAGCCTTATACACAACATTTGTGTTTGAGCATGTGTCATGCATATGCACATGCCCATGCATTCGCGGGAGTGCGCAAGTGCGTCACTGATTCCGCTATGCAGTATTCCTGCTCGTGTCTTAATTATCCCCATTAACCTGTACACACTGAGCAGTGCGAGCAAACCTAGTAATCCAAACCCATAACAGATTAGTTTGGATTCTATCCTCTTAGATGCTTGATTTTCCGCAGCCACAAATTGATGTCATGCTTGTCAGTTCCCCTCCCGTCTCCTGAGGAAGGCAGTGGGAGATGATTGTTGGCGGTTGCCAAGTTACATAAGGTGAAAGGTCGAGGAAGGCCTCTCCCTGTGATGGTGTTCTCAGAGAAGGCCAGTGAAAGTACCTCGCGCTCCTGGACACTGAGAACATTCTTGTCTTAGTGAAGAATCAAACTACGATAATTGTGCTCTGGTCCTGTTTCTTTTCTCCATGTGCCTCACTCGCCGTCTTTTGAGGTTTAATGTCAGTGCTCCTAAACTGTCTATGCTCCGCCTATCATGCAAACTCTGGTTTTCCTCATCGCTGCGTGTCTTACTTAGCACTTCCCAAGTCCTTGTGAGCGGTGCGTTAACCGTTTGCTCCGTCTAAAATGATCTACTACTGTGTGAAAGCCAACAAAACATCACTCACCCGAGAGCACGCAGGCCCAGACACTCCAGCTGTAGTTGTTGATTCAAACACGACCGGAGACTTGAGCTGATCTCATGTTATCACTGATCTTTGCGCAAATGGCCGACGGTCCAAGTTTCCTGCACTGAAAATGATGTTAGGCGGCTTTTTCTCTCACCAGAAAATGACATATAATCCCTGCTTGGCATCAGGAATCACACCACCCACAGTTCACTTATCAAGTAGTTTGAATTATGACAAAAGTCATATCTGGAGTCTCATATCCACACACACACACACGCACACACACATAGAGGGAGAAAGCGATTGAGAGAGCGAGAGAGCCGAGGTCATTCTCGAGAGTCACCGAGCCAAAGACGGTCAGAGTGCAGAGCTAGTTAACCCAAACAAACCCAGGGACCATGACAAGTAGCCTTTGCGGGGCCTGATATTATCGTATTCATGCCTCATTCATAACAGACAAACTGATCACAAACCTTGGGCTGCACCAAAAGGTCATCGTTCGGTTCAGCGTAGGTCAGCCTAACCCATGAAAGCTGAGGGCCATGGGAAGCTGCAGTTCTTGGCTTGAATGGATAGGAACTTCACTGACAGGTTCTCTTGGAGGATGTTTGTAAAATAGCCGACCACTGATACCACAGCAAAGAGCAGAGCTCGGTGACTGTGCCGTGCATCCCGGGCCAAGGACATGGTGAGCACATCATGACCAATGATCTGAACCAGGGAGGAGGCACTGAGAAGAGAGAGGAAGAGTGTGGCCTTTACTCTTGGTTTGGAGTAGGAGAGGACGTGTGTGTGTGTGTGTGTGTGCGTGCGCGTGTGTGTGTGCAGGAATGAGAGAGAGAGAAGGAGAATATGTGCCTGTACTTAAGTGGGTTGAATTGTTTTGATTACATTTGGAGATAGCAATCAACTCCACTCCACTCTGTGCTTTATTGTGTTTGATGTCCAATGAGCATCCAAATGAAGCAACTCAACACGCATAGCCTGCTAATGTACACACACGCACGCATGCACACACGCGGCGGAGGGGGATGTCAGCGAGGGCACCCATTTAAAGGTCCAGTGTGTCATATTTCAGTAGATCTTTTGGCTTAAAAGTGGTGCAACATTAACAAGTATGTTTTCAGCAGAAACCAATCATCTGAGACGGAGCACCACTCTGTTTCCATGAGCATAGAATGAGCTCTTGCATCCGCGTAAGGAGCAGGTCATCCTCCAAGGAGGCTGCCATATTTGTGTCTACGGTAGCCCGGAGAGGACAAACCTTAACACTTTTGCGGATTTGGCTCAGTGGAATTTTTTCACCAGTGTTGGTTGGATTGCGAAAAAACTACCACAGAGTAGCGCGGGCCACGGAACCACCCAGTAAATTTTGCGCCAGAACCATTTAATATAGGGAAAAAAACTGCATTTTCTTACATTAGGTTTGGCAGAAGTCTGCTCTTGAGAACATCCTTCTGGTTCTTTTGACATATTTTATGAGTAGCAACTCATTTGACCTGCTCTCTGTTGACAAGCTGGTAGAGAGGGTTGCATTATGTTTTTCATTCAGCGATGGGTGCTGATGAATTTCCTCGTAAAAGTGAATCTACAAGCAGGTTGTTTACATCAGCTGACGAAGCTGAATCTGCTGAACGCCCCGTCACAGTTAGCGCAACGATGGGGGAAAGCGTAACCATGGGGAGAATACAGAGAGGATGCATAGGCGGAAAGAAAGAGCTGGGTCCAAACTGATGGAGTGGAGCTGCTGGAGGATATGAGAATCCTCTGTGAGTGCGAGTGCACCATCATGTGACACCCGCTCAAAGATACTCCAGACCTCATCAACACTGTTGAGATGATTCAAACGGACGGAAATAAACCCAAGAGCTGGAAAAACAAAAAAAGAAAAAAAAAGATTGACCCTGCAAACTTGTCACATAACTACGAAGAAACATTTCTACAGCCGGATATTGAAGTGTTAGCTGGTAGCTACACCGACACTACGCACCCGTGGAGTTTGTTGGTTGTTATTGACATTGTCCCTCTGCTAAACCGGTTGATGTGTGACGTCTTCCACTCTTCCTTTGTGCCTGGCAACCGCAGGCACTGGTGGTTGGGCTAGGCATGGTTGCTTAGCAGCATCAGTTAGCAGGCGCTGGTTGCTAGGCGCGGGGCATCGGATAGATGGGAAACACATTTGTTTTGAACGGCATTAATGAGTGCTCTGCCCTACAGCATCCAGATTTTAAAAAAAAAACCTTCATTACTGTAATTACAAAATGTGTTTTTCATAGCAAAATTGTGAAAAAGTTCAATTAATAATGCAGCAGGTCAATCCTGCATCGCCCTTTTTTTTTTTTTTCCTCAAAGAAATATGAGCACCCATGCCGACAATTCTGTCTTTGGGGTTTTTTTTGGGTGTGATTCAGACAGACAGGCAGACAGAACTCTCAATTATTGTATATATTTGTCTTTCTGCCTCAGTCCTGGTGACAAGTGGCTTTCTTTGCAAGTAAACACATGTGGAAATGCTCTGTCACTGTTAAGGATGAGAAAAAAAGTGCGTCTGAGTGATTGTGGTCGAGAGGCACAGCTCACACACGCGCGCGCACACACACACACACACACACACGCATCGCGCACACATGCACATGTTTGAGTCAATGCCGTGGAAACGGGTGATGTTTGGTCCTGATAGTTTCTCTCACCCTTTAATTGTGGGGAAATGGGTTTCAGATGTTACTGCGCGACTGATCACTTTGGGCCCTGCTCGGCCCCGTCATGTCCTCCCAAACCACATCAAGGAGCCCAGGCCTGATGTGGAACGATAGCAGGCCAGCGAAGGAGGCCCACTGTGGGGTTAAAATGCTCCACTGGGTGCCCTTGCAATAACAAGATCCACATTAGCGGCGGCCGTGTGATCTGTCTGCTGTTGCGCTGCCTACCGTGTGATGCCGCTACCCGAGAGCAACGCGCCGGGGGAAGAGGACTTTCGCGGCGGGCCGTAGCTCATTTGAGAGGTGATCCGCGCGCACACATTTGTTATGTCTATGGCTTCTGATAAGAGCTGCTTTTCGAAATTGATGTTGGGAGCGTCCCTGTTTGCTCGCCCCCTCCCATGTTTACACAAGTGATGACAGACACCATGAGCCCGTTATTAAAATCAAAACGCAAAATTTCATCACGCCGATGAAAACGTTTCACATATCTTATTTTCAGCACCTGTTGAAGAGATGGGAGATCTCTGTGGGTGTAACAAACCCACATTCCAGTAATAGAGCCTTATGGTTGCTTTGATTTGTTTTCCTTGGATGACTCCTTACCCCTGGGTGAGGACTCTGGTTATGCACATGGGAGAGTGAAGGGTTGATGTCATGTGTTCCGTCTTTAAGACGGAGCAAACGGAGCAAGAGAGTCAGACTCAAAGGCGGACGGAGAGACACACTTGGCAATGCTGCCCTCTATCGTTTGGGGAATATCGAAAGTATGAGAAACAAACCAAAAAATAAAAAAAACAAATCCGTTCAGCGATAGCTGTCCCCTGCTGCTCTTAGCTCACAGAGAGCAGAAATAAAAAGGTAGAATACAACGCTGGAATGTGGTGGAAAACAGAGTCAGACAGTTCAAAATACAAAATGTTCTACTGCTTTTAAAAGAAAAATCCCCCGACACGTTAATTCGACGGCTAGCTACATTTCAGAGTTGACATTAAAACATATCGCTAAGAGCAGCCGAAATATTTAACCAGTGGTTTCCAGTTGTCCCAGATGTTCATTCAAACAATGCTCTCATTCCCAAGGTGTTATTGTTTGCATCTATTCAACATATGCAATCTCCAGAACACTGTATATCACCTCAGTATCACCGTATAGCACCTCAGTATTTTCTGTTCAATAACTCACAGCTTGACTCTCCAGATTTATGTGGTCCTGGTGTTGAGGCTGACCCACATCACCGCACAGCAGTGAATTGCTACTCAGTCTATGTATTGTATGAATCTGTATGAGCTCTTCATGTGCAATCTAACAGTTTTTCATCGCGGGGGCTCCTGCAGGTCACATGTTTGCTGATGGAGGCTGGCGATGGGCCCCTCTACAGGATCAGGATCAGGCTGCCTGGCTGGTTGGTGAGTTTGGCCCAAGATCCAAAATCTGGAGACAGAAATAAACCTGATCCTCAAACTGCTGGTCACAACATCAACTGTTTTACCAAAGTGCACTGAATGAAACATCGGAAATTAGAATACTCTGACTTATGCGAGTCTCCAAGTCTAGTCCAACGCCAAACTGCTTTCAGTGTTTTTACAGGAGCTCCCATGTTGAAACCGACAAGCAGCAGTTGTAATATGAAAAGTAATAGGGAATGTTTTCAGCCCACAACCTGATTTAGGTCACCAATAAAGAGTAAATGTGCAGAACATGTTCATGAAGGCATCTTACAGTTAAAAATAAGAATGACGGTCTGTGCTCTCAGAGTCTAATGACAGTGTGTCGAGGTTCTGAAAATCCTAATGATAAATAACAGAAAAAGAACATGGATTCAAAAAAAAAAAAAGAAAAAGAAAGAAAACCTCACATTTTCCATGCTGGTGTCTGCAGGTTTGTCAGTCAATTTCAGGCTTGAAAAAAGCCACAGACAGTTGCCAAGACAACGTCGGGTGAAATTACAGTGTCGTGTCAGTGATATTTGTTTGGGTCGATGTGACGATGCAGGCAGGAGCGACGCGCCAGGTGACGATAGCGTACGTCGACGGATCTCGCTCTCTATCGTATAAATGTGACTGTTTATTGACCAGTCGACTGTTATTTCCATACACAAGATGGGGGGAAAAAACAAAAAAAACGTTTGGGTAAAAATGGATCCGCGAAACAGATGTTCAAACATCTGGGCCGTTGTGTGAATGACGAGCTGGAATCAGAACACGTCGCCGCTCAGTTGCCGCTCATTTGTTTTGATTTGAGTCAGTTCAGTATCAGTTTGATTGTGGATCTTTCACCTGTTACCCAATAATGCTCAGATATGAAAGAAAATATGACAAAGCCAGTGATGTGAATTGTATAAGGAGCCTTTTAAGCCAATGCAGGACTGGGGTCAGGCGGACTAACAACTGGGAACTTTCAGCGGGCTACGGGCGGACATTAAAAGATCAGTCTCGGGGTTCGACGAAGGAATATCACATGACTAAAATGAAAGATTTTAATCAGAAACATTTTTCTTAACCCAGCCCTGAATGCTAACAATATTAGCAGCATCCCCCCAGCATCTCCCCAATATCATCGCTTATTCTTACAGTTTCAGTTCTTTAAAGTATCTGCATACAGCAGCTGTAGTTAATTTCTCTTATTTTCCAAACAGCATTTAAATGTATCTTGTCTTGGATGACCTTCACGATGCCACTTTAGATTGATCCAAAACTCCTCCCTTGTCCGCCTGTGATGCCGATGTTGGAGCATGAACATTGTCTCAAAGTCTAATTTCATGAGAGCTTTATTTGTGCCATATCCCACACACCCGTAATCTGATCTGCTGATCTCATTCATACTTTATGAGAGGATTTCAATCCCGATCACTCTGCCACCCATTCATTGACCGGACATCTCATCAAATACTTTTATGGTGCATTAACACCGTCTACCGGAATGGAGTGTGGATGGGGAATTTAACCAGCCAACACTGTCAATCAGTCAGGTACCACGCTTTTAGTACCTGCTCCTCTGGGGTTCCAGGAAAAGGCCGAGCAGGTACGAGAAGGTACGAAATGACCACTGATTGGTCAGAGAGAACTGTCACTGCGTCATCATCTCGCCCCGAACAGCGTGACCCCGTGCCTGCCATTTTTAGAACAACCATTCTATTATCGTGGCTGGAGTTTTAATATTTTAGGAAGAAAGATCATGCCGTGGTCGCTCAAGGTCGATATTTCCCATTGGTTTCGCGCGGCGTCGCTATGACGACCAGTTACACAGAGGCGTTACTATCTTCTGATGGAAAAA
This sequence comes from Dactylopterus volitans, assembly GCA_901007715.1. Taxonomy (NCBI): domain Eukaryota; kingdom Metazoa; phylum Chordata; class Actinopteri; order Syngnathiformes; family Dactylopteridae; genus Dactylopterus; species Dactylopterus volitans. The sequence goes on from CAAKHG010021603.1 coordinate 44,002, forward strand.
CACCACCAGAAAAGGATCTGATACCACAGGTGAATAGAGTAGAGCAGAGCTGGTACCATGTGATGGAAAAGCGCCATCAGAGAGAAACCTCAAAAAAAAAAAAAAAACGTTTACCTTCGCTCTTTCCAGGTTTGTTTTCATAAGGTGTTTCATAAGCTTTATCTCTTTATGGTTCACATGGGTTCATTTCTGGCTGCATCATATTTTGGGCAGTGAGGTTGTCTCTACATGTGTTTTTGTGCTAGTATGAGAGCAGGATGTAGAGAAAGACCTGAGTAGGAGGTTGAAGAAGGCGGGGGAGGGAGGGGAAGTTAGATAGCCACCAGTTGATAGAAATGTACTGGCCAGCTGGCCAGCAGCCGCAGAGCTGTGTAGCTCTCCCTCGTCTCTGGCTCAGAGAAAATAAAACAGCCCGAGGCTACAGGGGGGCTGAAAAGGGGTCTATTTGCAATGAATGCTGTTGTTTATTTTTTTTTTTTTCATTTTTTTTTTGTCACAGTTACAGTGGAAATTAAGAGTATTTTAGTCTGCATTTCATTTGGCAGCAACTGAAGAGCCAAAGGTCCGCTGGCTGCTGCGAGTTGGACCTGCACCTGCAACTTTGACTTTGCGGGGTGAACAATTAGGACGCATCTTCTAATGCACATGCAGCAAAAAGTGGGCGTCACTCAAAGGGGCCACAGATGTAAAGTCGGGCTCTTTTGAAATTTATGCACAAACGTTCACAAGCACCTGGGCAGATAACGGCACCTCTGTCCTGCAAGCTCAGAGACGAAAACACAAAACATCTGTTATTGATATCTCGCGATCCTACCAAGAGCAGCAATCAGAGGCAACTCTGAGAAGGTCACCATCATTTCAATCTCCATCTCGTTCCACCCCGACTTGCCCCCACCGCCCCCCTCCTGCTCTCTTTCAGTAGTTCCTATTGAGCATCAAAGACTCCACGCTCTGTTCCTATGGAGCAGGAATCTCCCGACAGTGTAAACAGATCGGATTTGAACCTGCGTGTGAACCTTAACATCTCCACTGTACCACTCAGCCAAGGGGAAATTGGACCATGGACGTGGGGAGGTCCGTTGTTTCGGGTCTAATTTACCATCACAAGCTCAAGAAAAGGCAGAAATGGAGAATGATGATGACTTATCAGGGTACAGTATCGACTTAAGTGACTGACTGACCTTCCTCGCGGAGGAACTCAAGCAAACAGACCATCCCAAGACACAGGAGACCAGCGATCCCCCATGCTTCCATATAACAGCAGATTTGAGACTACAGATTTGTGATAGGAGATATTGAATGTAAGCTTGCATGATGCAAATTTTGGTTTGTTACAATGTTCAGCTGATTTAGTGTTGATATCACTATAACAGGAAAGATCAACTTTTTGAAGCTGCAATTACACCTGGTCACTAAACTAAACTAAACTAAACTAAACTAAACTAAACTGATTAAACTAAATTCACCAAATCAAATTCAACATAGTGTAAAAAAAAAACTAAACTAAATAAAATTAACTCCGGATAAACTAAAATAATTAATTGAAGAAGACAAGTGAACAAAAAAAAAAGTAAACTAACTCCACTAGATAAACTACACAATTTAAACTGCACTAACTAAACTATAATCAGCATACAATAGATTAAATTAAAGCAAAGCAACTAATCTGAACTAAACTTTTAGCAAACTAAGTATTTGAAATTGCTGGCAGTAAATTCTACATCAATTTATTTATTTATGATTTTTTTTTTTTTTTTTACACTTCATGAAGTGAAAATCTCGAAAATCTGTGGGTTTCTCAAGCCGCTGGCTTATGTATATTTTTGTGAGCGCTGTGGATGAGCTGAGGCCCTCTGCAATGATTTCCACTTGTTGTTATTATACCACTGTTGTTATTTTCACCGTCATTTAACAAAAATCAGCATTTTTAGCCGCGTTACAACGATCTCAGAGTGGAGAAGCGAAGGCGACAGCGGGTGACAACTGAGTGGTTGATCAGACGGAGAGTATGCCATCCTGTGTGTGTGCGCGCGCGTGTGTGTCCCTGTGTCTGTGTGTGTGCGTTCTACAGTACAAGAACTATCGCTCCACAGCCAGATAAAGGCTGCCCTCTGGTGGGAATGATTTGCAGCGCCAGATAATCTGCTCAGTGCATCACAGCATCTTCAGGAACAGGGGCCACCACACAGATCATGTTGCCCACTGTTACATTTGTTGATCTACATCCCACAGCTTCATTTCTCGAATCGCATGCAGAATTTACATCTGGTGTTTTCAAAGCATTTCGCAAAGTCTCTTTACTTTCCGAAGGTAAATGACACTCGCGATTGCTTTTGATACGTTTCCCCGACTCAGCTGGACATACCCTTAGCTCGGAAAGTTCTGACTAGAACTTAAAAGATGTTTCTGCGGGTTTGCTTGAAGCGAATATGGGTTGTTGTTTTTTTGATCAAGATGGGTGGCTGGTTTTGGACTGGCCCGAGGATTAAACCTTTAACTTTGCTTTGTTTCAATCAGATAGCGCTAACCATAGCTAAATGAACAGGCTCTCCATGAGGGTTTGATCTTGTGCGCTAATATGTACCATACACGTCCGTACATACTGTAATAATAATGGAAGATAGTTTTCCTTCCTTAAGTGTGTGTGTGTGTGTGTGTGTGTGGGGGGGGGGGTTGTCAGTCTGCGTGTGCATGTCTGTGTGAGTGTCCCCATCTGCCTTTTGGCTGCTCCAGATAAGAACATCAAAGCACTTAAATGCTTATCGTCTCTTGTTCTAATTATAGCAGTGAGCCACAACAGTGCAGGACAGGACTGCAGGCTGCTTTTTACATGAGAGGAAGGACCTGCATCCACCCTGTGTGTGTGTGTGTGTGTGCGTGTCCGTGCGTGTGTGTGAGTGTGTGACAGAGAGAGAGAGAAAGAGGGTGAGCGAGATCACAGCCTTTGATCACCTGGCTGTGTTTGATTAAATTGGTGCAGGCCTTGTTTTTCTTTTGGTTTTACTCAACAGGAGGCGGCAGGTGGGAGTGTTTAACACCAGATGCTGCTTTTGTCTTGTTACACGTCGCATGCGCCTGAGCGGGATGGTCACGCCGGCTGTGTCGGGGTGATCCCCCGGAGTGACAATATGTTCAACTGTGGAGCGTCGTAAACGGGGGATAATCTGAAGCGGCAACGTTCTCTTTGATGGTGCGTTATGGTCTGAAACATGTTTGTTTTTTTGTTTTGTTTTTTTCCTCACAGTAATCCGCAGGTAACAAAGTGCACAAACGGGACATAAACATTAAAACATCCCACATGACCTAGCTAATGTATTCCCGTTATGCATTTCAGTGTATTTTAACGCAGAAATATCAGTTTGATAGGGCAATTGTAACCTGTCGACATTAAAGTTTGTTTTGGTGCTGTATCCACTAACACTGGTTTAACTATTTAGAAAGTGTGATAGTCTTTCATTTATTCTTGCATAGTTTTTCAACGGAGGTTTTTTTTTTATCTGAGTTTTCAGCAAACACAGCACATCACATATACCCATACGGCATCAATTTTAACAGCATGAGATGAGAACACTCAGTGCCCTTGATTGTTCCACCAAAACCATCTTAAAAATGTTCACAAGACAGTTTGAAAAGTCCAGTCACACTGCTTTCAATCTCCTATCCAACCAAACAGTCAGTATTAATCAGCCGAGAAGAAGATCAAAACCAAGATTCGCAGCACAGGAAAAAAAAAAACAAAAAACCCTCATACTAACCTCATTGCTCAGTTTGGGAAAGCAAAAAAATTCTGTTAAAACTAGTAAAGTCAGGGGAAAGACAGCGTACGGACGCGTGCGCCACTTATCCAAAAGCTCTTAGGAGATATATTCCGACCGTTTCTCCTGCCTGTGTCAAAAAAGAACTGGCGTTCCACAAAATACATGAACCACGAAGGTGTCGCCCATCTTGTTGCCCATCTCCACTGAAATAAAAGCCCACATAAGACGTAGTCGCATGAACAATCACCAACGCCCAAGAAACCGTTTGGATAGCAGGACTGGAAGCCGACACTGACATTTGCGATCATACTTAAAATTCCTCATCTTGGTCTGCATGTTGTGACGTCTAAACAACAGGATGGTCTGCAGTGGCCAGGACCTATCAAAAGTGGTCCAACAAAAGGAAAAGCAGTGAACTGGCCACAGGGTCATCGATGCACATGGGGGAGGGGAGGCTGACCCACGGGGGTCCGGTGCAGCAGACGAGCTACTGTAGCTCATGTTGCTGAAAAAGTTAGAAAGGTGTCAGACAGACAGTGTAGTTGCAGTGGCAGCTTGTTGTGTGTGAGGCTGCGTAGCTGCAGACCAGTCAGGGTGCCCCTGCTGACCCCTGCCCACTGCTAGAAGCACCAGCGATGAGCACGGGAGCATCAGAACTGGACCACGGAGCAACCGAAGAAGGTGGTCTGGTCTGATGGATCATTTTTTTCTTTTACATCACGTGGCTGGTCGGGTGTGTGTGCGCCGCTTACCTGGGGAACACACGGCACCAAGATGCACTACGGGAAGAACACGAGCCGGCGGAGGCAGTGTGACGCTACGGGCAATGTTCTACTGGGGAACCTCGGGTGCATTCATGTCGATGTTCCTTTGACACGTAGCACCTAGCTAAGCATTGTTGAAGACCACGTCGACCCTTTCACGCTAACGTTATTCCCTAATGGCAGCAGCCTCTTCCAGCAGGATAGCGCTCCCTGCCACAAAGCAACAACGCTTCAGGAACGCCTCAGGAACGTTTGAGGAACGCTTCAGGAACACAACAACCAGTTCAAGGTGGTGAGGACAATGCATCATATTAGTGAGTCCTCACAAAGGCAAAGTACAATGATTTAAAATCTTGTCTACGTAAAGGGTCACAAACACACCACCAGTGTATGCTGGTCATTATATTGTACTCATACAAAATGCACATAATTGTATGTACATGATCGTGAGGGTGTATGTTTATGTGTTTATCTGAATGGATTATTGACTGGTTCCGAGAGAGTCGAGAGCGGCTTGACAGAGCTACGTAGTCCAGCTCACAGAAGCCAATGAAAGCAGCATTACGTTACTGAATCTCTACCATTTGAGGTTATTCCAACAGAGGGCGCCATATTTAGATTCTGCCCAATGCTGAAGTCGACTCTTGCTTACGTTAAGTGGAAGGTGAAAGTCATGAGGTTTGATGATGTTGAGAAATTGTGTCGTTTTTAAACCAGGAGCGGGAGTCAACATGACATCTGGAGGCCTCTCTTGACCACGGATTCTAGATATGCCGCAAACGTTTCACAGCCGTAAAGAGAAGAAAGCCCCTCTCTTATTTGATCTAAGTCAGGATGGCATAAAAAAATGTTGCCCACTGCCGATCTGGCTGCATATTTCTCTCGGTGATGTATAAACTGTGCTATTCAGCGGCGTTAACAATCCTGCTTTGTCATGAATGGAAAAACCATGCAGCTGCAGACATGAGCGGGGGAGGGGTGCAGGAGGAAGGGGGAGGAAGAAGAGGAGTGGGAGGAGTCACGTTCACAGTGACCCACCTGTTTGCGTCCGTGTGTGTGTGTGTGTGTTTGGATGATCCCACCTGCTTCTCTCTCACTCATTTTTGTCTCCACTTGCCTTTTGTCAGCCATGCTAATCCCTCCCACCAGCTCTGACAGACACGTGATAAGACGTGACACATGATCCCCTCGCTTCTGTTTGATCTGACACACACACACACACACACGCACACACACACACACACGGGCAGACTCCCCTCTTAATACTCTCAGGGGGTCAAGAGGCTCAACCAAAACAAGCGAAAGAGCAAATACTCAATTTCTTAGCTCCCAAAAAGGCAAAACAATTTTTTTCCTTATCATTTACCGTAAGTCTGTTTTTTTTTTAATTGCAATGTAAATATGCACTTATACTTCAGTCATTTCATAGTGTATGTAACTAGTACAGTAAACAAAGGAGATATTATTTTGAATTACACTGTAAGGTTGCATTATGTCTTTTATAATATACATTTTGAGTAGTTATTTCCAATATTACGTTACCTGGATATACAGCGGAGCACTTATGACGCGAGTGGATTTGTGGATTTACTTCTATATAATTTCAAAATTTTACAGAGGACAACAAGAATTTTTTTTTTGTTTGCATTAATACGCTTGAGACATTTCCTTGCACAGTTTTAAAATATATATGTGTTTTTTGTCAACAGAAGAAGGGACACTAAATGGCATTAACAACGCTCGCACGAAATAGCCAAAAGCTAATATCCTTTTTTTCAATATTCTGCACAGGTTCCATGTTTGCGCTCGCGTCAAATACGGCAACCATGTGAACAAACACTAAGACTCGAAGGAATCCCAGGCATTGCGTTATCTGTTTCCAGTCCGAGCTGTGAGCCGGTTCTCCCCGTCCTCGGCCCTGCTGGCAGACCACGAGCTAGCTGACGGGAGAATTCTGTCACCAAAGCTAATATTAGACGGACATGTCAGAAAGCTTCACTCCTCCCCTCTTCAGTCTGTCTGCCTGATATGATGCTCCGCAGTTTCACTAGAACTAATTAAATGTCAGGGGGAGGCGGTGAAGACTCCCGCTAAAAGGAGATGTCACCAGGACTCCCTGCACGACAAGTATCTCCGCGCGAGCGCGGCGCGCGGCTGCCCTCTGGTGGCCGACCTGCTGGCTCTTTCCAAAATAATGCGAGTGAAGTCAAATGAGCTTAATGGAATTCAGCCATCATGAAACATCTGGTGTTCATTTTTTTCTTAAGTGGAAAAAAGCTGATTTGCAGATCCAGAGAAGCTAGTTTGGTTGGCTGTTTCAAAAGACGCTGCCCTGCTTCCACTGGTGACAATCGACAGCAAATTATGAATATGATGTTTTTATATGGACTGAAAAACGAAGCGTGTCAAGCGGACACAGCCTGGTGGACATCCTGTGTCCTTAGAAAGGAAGTATTTGGTTTCTAAAGTTTAAATAAATATGTGAAATATGTCATAATTGTTCACATCATCAGGAATTATGTTTGATGTAATAGTAATATACATAAATGCAAAAAAAAAAATAATTCTACATGATATTAAGTGCAATATTTCAATTATGTACTTCCTCAGTTTTGAAGTAAATTTGTGGAATGTGTCCTTCTTTTGCAGCAGTTCTGAAATTTTATTTTGTGAAGCGCTATATTAAAAATTACGCATCACTGAAAGTGGCAGACTGCAGCGATTTGGTGTTTTATGGTCAGATCGGCTTAAAGCAGTCACCAACGCGGCGCACCGCCGCTGCAGCTGCCGCAGTTGCACTGAAACACCACCGAGAGGCGCACTCACCGCAGGAAACAGGGAGAGCGCGGTCCATGTCATCACAATTTGAGCCCACGTTTTCTTTTTTGTTTTTTTGTTTTTTATTTAATTTTACCTCTGACCTCTCAGCCCATTCAGAAATATATTTTGTGCCTGCATTACACTGTAAAGCTGAAAAACTGTCCACGACCAACGATTATAAAGACTATTATTACTATTACTATTTTTCCCTATAAACTCTCCGATAGAGCCAGAACACCTTCAGGCCTCATGTGACACGCGTGGAGATGCTGCTCCTTTATTACATCCTGCTGTGTTTTGTCTGATCGTGATGAAAGAGCCTCTTTGATCGCCTGATTTATAATGTGCTGATCAAACATTGGCCTGATCAAAAGAGTTTGGGGGAAATGCGCCGCACTTCCCCGTTTCCGGACATTACTGTCTTTGAAAACTGCTGAATTGCAGTCCTTTATCTCCTCACAGCCTTTTCAGTTGATAATTTCGGTGCCAGTAAGTGCCGAGTATAACTGGGATGTTTCTCTACTCATGCTGTTTATGTTATTAGATTGTTGGGTCAGTTATATCTGCAAGAATTGGACAGTTCTCTCATTCACCTCTTAGCTTTTTTTCTAAAACAAAATAAATATGATAAATGAAAAATCACGAATCAACAAATGCAATACAAATAAATTGCTGCGGGATTCCAGATATTTCACATTCCTTTTTGCCCCCCATTCACTATCCAGACTGACACGACATCAAGTACGAGTGGAGAATATCGGGCCAGTCGAACCCTTCTGATGCTCAGATGAGCAGGAAGCAAATAACAAAAGCAAACAATCACAGTCATAAAGACTATGAAGAATCTATAGCTGAATTGTTGATTCCGGTGAAGCAGCGCGCGACTATTGGGCCAAGGTCAGCGCAGACATGATGCGATATCTAAAGATTTATAGATCACCTACTGCAAGTTTTAAATGAGTTTTAAAACAGAGGTGCGAGGCGGCTTGAATTGTTTTATTGATGGATAGATTCTTGTCCGTGATGAAGACCGTTGTTCTTAATTACACAGCAAAGATAAGTGTGAAATTTGTCATTAGTCATACGCTCACTTAGCATTCTCTTAGGTGAACCTTGTTCGCACAGGGTTGGACTTTTTGCTTTCAGAACTGCTTTAATTCTTCTTGACATAGATCCAGCAAGTTGCTGGAGACCTTCCTCGGAGATTCTGGTCCACATTGACAGAATAGAATCAAGCAGCTGCTGCACATCCATCATGTAAATCTCCCGGTCCACCACATCCCAAAGGTCTCTACTGGATTGAGATCTGGTGGCCGTGGAGGCCGTCCGAGTCCAGTGAACTCATTGTCACATAGAAGAAACCAGTTTGAGATTGTTGGAGTTTTGCGAAATGATGCGTTATCCTGCTGGAATCAGCCATCAGAAGATGGTGCACTGTTGGTCATGAAGGGATGGACATGGTCAGCAAAATTATTGAGGTAGGCTGCAGAGTTTAAACGATGCAAGTCTGGTACTAAGGTGCCCAAATGGGGGCCAGTAAAATGTCTACCACGCCATTACACCACCACCACCACAAGCCTGAACGGTTGATGCAAGGCAGGATGGATCCATGCTTTCATGCTGTTTACACCAAATTCTGACCCGACCATCCAGATGTTGCAGCGGAAATTGGGACTCAGTAAACCAGGCTACATTTTTCCAGTCTCCTGTTGTTTAAGTTGGACGAGTCTGTGCAGGCTTTAGTCTGTAGTTTCCTGTTCTGGGCCGCCAGGAGTGGCACCCGGTGGGATCTTCTGCCGCCGTAGCCCATCTGCTTCAGTCTTGGGCGCATTGTGTGCTCAGAGATGCTCTTCTGCAGACCTCGCTTGTAAGAAGCGGGTTAGTGGAGTTACTCAGTGGGGGAACTGTTACCGTTCTTCAGCTTCCAGCCATTGAGTTGCTGCCATGTGATTGGCTGATTAGATATTCGCATTAACGAGCGGTTGAACAGGTGTACGTAACAAAGTGGCCGGTGATGAACAGAATTTAACTGCTGAAGCAATGATGGTGCAGCATGGCCGTAATCAAGTGCAGACATTAAGTTGACTTGTATTTTTCACAGAGAAAAAAAAAAACCTTTACTTGTATGCATTCAAAATATATTTTGATTTAAAAATTTGATTTCAAATGTGGACTTTCTATCTTGAATAACAGTCATCAAGATGGGTTCCTGATCCCCAGAGAGAGACATTGGCACCATAATGTTCTGTTTTTTTTCCAGGATTATGATAAAGGCCAACTGAAGGGCCATTTGAAAGCGTCAGAAGCAGACTGAAGATGACTCTGTGTTGCAGTGGAGATGCTGTTGTAAAAAAAAGTTAGATCATCTGCATAAAAATGGAGGCTGAAGCACTGAAGGGTACAGCTGTTTATGTCGGGAGTCACTAGCGACGGAGCCCTGAAATCAGCGTGTCAAAAAAAAAAAAAGGCAGATAATGGCAAATCAAAAATGAATCTATCATTTTAGAAAAAAAATAATAATAATGTTTGAACTAACGTTGTTGAGATGCATCACAAATAACAGTGTGACCACAGCAATTTTGGCACCATGAAGTAGGAATTCCGCCTCTAATGTGGTTTTTATTAAATATGTTTCCTGAGGGCGGACAAGTGATGGATGTGCTAATATGAGAACGATAAGGTAATGGATTCGTATAGAGGATGGAGGAACAGCCTCTATGAAAAGTAAAATAAATAAAAACTGACACCCCCCTTTATTTTCATGTATGTATGTATGTATGTATGTATGTATGTATGTATGTATGTATGTATGTATGTATGTATGTATGTATGTGTGTATGTATTTATTATTCATTTATTTCTGAAAAACAAAGAACATTATATAGCTAGTATAAATTAATCTCATATGTGCTTGTTAAAAATGTAATGTCTCTTTTATGACAGCAGGTGTCACTGTTGGTCAGGGCTGCTACAGAATAAAATGGCGATAAAGTTGGACACAGACTGCGATATTTGTCTGTTCCTTACTGCTCCACGGGGGTGTAAAAAGTTGGTTAAAGCAGCGTAAACCAAGTCAGGATACTAGATGTATGTTTGATAAACATTCAGCCATATGTTTGGGCGAAACGAGCGCTGTTTTGGTGCATTCGAACGTGTGTGTACATTTTGCATCTGTGTTTCCTGTCAAGCTAGAAGCTAATGTTTCCGAAGCTAAGTTCAAAACGACTAAGATGCAACAGGGGAACGAAATGTACGTTGTTTCACCTGTTATTTAAATAAGAGAGGGAGAAGTATTTCGTTTTGAGTCCACAAGAACAGTCTGTAAAGCTGTAAAACAGTCTTGTGGCGCTGTAGTTTTACCATGGCAGCCAGATTATGTTCATTCAGTTCAATTCATTTCAATTCAATTCAATTCAATTCAATTATACTTTATTAATCCCTAGGGGGGGTTCCCTCAGGGATATTAGCTTTCCAGCACACCATCAACACCAAATAGTAAAAAGTATGTAAGCAGACCAATGCGATTTTGGGAGAAGAGAAGTGTAGATATGTTTTGTTCAATTATTTGTCAAATCATTTCCATTCATTTTGATTTTTGTTAAATTCTTGTTTTGTATTGACATTGAACTTCTGCAATTTCATGATTTGGTTGCATCGTTTTCATGTTGTTACTGTTGTTGTTGTTGTTGTGGTTGTTGTTGTTGTTGTTGTTGTTGTTGTTGTTGTTGTTGTTGTTGTTGTCGTTGATGTTGTGGTTCAGTTAGTAAATAGTAAAGAGTATTGTCTTTGTCAGAATGCTGATAGTCAAAACAGTTTATTTTCAGTCAGAAGTGATGACCAGTTTAAATGTTCAGTGAAATGTACATTATGTGATTGCAATATGATTATAAATGTAAGCACTAACTGAAATACAGAAGATGGTGTCAGTTAAAGGACATGTGTTATTCTTGATATCGGAACATGTGTTGGTTCGTCTTGATGATGTCAAACGGGCAGAATAAAATGGCGCTTGAGTTGCCGGCATGTTCGTCTGTTTCTTATCGCTCCACAGCCGTGTAGGACTGCGCAGCAGCGGAGCTCCCCGAGGCTTGAGGCCGGTAACATTTGCAAGGTCGTAAAATATGAATAGGTCTACTGTAGGTGCATTTGAATGAAATAGAAAATAAACTGAAGGGAAACTCACAGTCTGGCAAAGAGATGGGAGTCACTCAGGGGTCCCTCTGCTGGACAGTTACGTCATCTCCCTCAAAAATGGAGGGCGTGTTGATGAATGTAGCCTGGAGGCACGGCGCCGCGGTCGAATGCCTCTGCGAACCAGTCAAGTTGCAGTTAGCGTTCCTGTCTATAATGTGTGTACTGAATAGATTTTGAATTAAATATTAAATGTATTAAGAGTAGAAAAATGCCATCAGTTCATGCTGTCACAATTAGCGTATGAATAGATTCTTTGTGATGCTGCTTTGACCTTCACCTTTGTTTTTGACCACCGAACTCTAATAAATTCATCGTTAAGTCCGGATTGACATCTGTGCCAATTCCGAAGAGATAAAACCCATAAATATGCATGAGAATGGGACAAGTGTCAGAAAGGTTGACCTTTGACCTTTTAGATACAAAATGCCTTGTTGTCACATCACATCATCTTATCTTTTTAGATATTTGTGTGGAGATTTGTGAGGTCCTGTGACCTTGACTTCTGAACTTTAGACCGCTAAAATAGAGTTTCCCCACCAGGCGCTTTGAGATATGACATTCACCAAATTGGGACAGATTTAAGGTCTCAGTGTCCTTGACCTCCTTGGAACTCTGACCAATGAGATATAATCATTACTCAAGCCTGAGTTGAGATTTGAACCAAACTGGAGGACTGAGATGTCGCGTTCCCAGGAATGAAACAGATGGACGGCCTCTGGTCTCAGATATCAGCAGCATGGAGGCAAAAAAAAAAGTAAAACATGAGGATTAGAATTATTTAATAAGCAGTGCTTTGAGGAACAGTGGCCTCCACTGACACTCGGGGTTAATGGCAGGACACTGATCCGTGTAATTGCCTCGGGAGAGTACTGCACTATTGTATCGTTGTAACACATATTGACAAAAGACTAGGACGGAGAAGAATGTTTTAATATGAGCTAAAAAAAAAAAAGAAAAAAGAAAAGGCTTTTCATAATTCTGTGACGTCCCTCTGGATGATCTCTTTACCATCCACGATCATCAAGATCTGGACCCTCGGCAGTTGTGTGTTAAAAAACTGATGGAGAGCTGTTACACTAACTTGGAGATTGGCGGACCGCATTAAAAAAGCTGTGCACATCACCCACTGGTTTATGTTATGAATCCTGAAGTTTCTCTTTTCGGCTGTTGCCATGTAGCAAACAAAGGGGGCCATATTTGGGGCGGGAGGGTGGAGCTGGAGAGGAGCGCATCAGCACACCGTGCTAGCGGCCTGTCGGCAGCTAAAGCACACTCGAAATGTGATGACGGCTCGTGAAATAAAACATCAACATGCTGTATCGGGGACTCGTTGCTGATCATACTCAAGTTATGCATGTCATTCGAGAACAGGTGCTGGGAAAAACCATCCAAAGCTGCTGGAGTTCTCCCCCCATGTTGCCTGAATTTCAAAACGCACCGCACTTTTTAAGTCCGTTTCCAGTTGGAGCTGAACGCCAGGCTCAGACAGTCATGTAACTTAGCAGAGGGGTGCCGTGGCTGGCAAGAGTAATTGGATCATCCACGGCGTTTCCAGCGTCTCGCATGCACTTCTCGACTAAGCTGGGATGCCAGATTACACCGGGCCCCGCTACCTGGAACCACTGCTACAGGAATCCACAATCATCCCCGACTTAAACCCACTTGATTTTACCTCTTTAGCTGTTAACAAAGCAATTCAAATGCAACCCCAGTTTTGCCCGGCCCACAGTTTGTCGTCTGCGCATGAGAGCACGAGGGTCAACGTGTGGTAGCTAATAACTCCCGTGCAACATCTCAAACCAGCGCAGACCAGCAACACCAGGTCCAAATTAACGTTTTTTTTTTGATAATTACATTTCCCGGTGAACGCGCTGTGCAGATATTCTCCTCAACACAGTCACGGTGTGGAGGAATGTAAAGGTTGCCATAACACCGCGGGTCCCTGGATTCTGCTGGGCGCGATTGTCGAGCTGCAAAAAGAAAAAAAAAAAAAAAAAAAACTTTGAGAGCTTTGCCAAGCGAGATTAAAGAGACACGCAGGTGGGAATCTGCATAACGTTCCCGCTCGGGCGGCCTCCGATGACGGCGGAGAACGAGCATATGCGAGGTGGGCCGGCGATGGAGGAGCAGACGCAGGATGGACGGAGATCTGTGGGTTAGTAACTGTAGTCATGCGCTGAGGTGACGCGTAACGTTTCCAACTGCCGATGAGATGCTGGATTGTGTACGCCGTGGTTTTGTTGTGCTTTGTCGTGAGAGTGACACATAAAGATTCTCTAAACAAAAACTAAAATATATATATATTGCCTATTCTTTCGACAACACCAGTGGGTGGCACAACCCTAACAGAGGTGTGCTGGAAGGCGATGACACGTGGTTATGCTCATGTCCGAGGCTGAAGACCAAACATGCAGAGGAAGGAGGGAGAAATGAAGAAACTCCATTGGCTAGTTGTCCCTGGCTCGTCAACAGACTGTAACACGGCTCAGAAGATTACTCTTACTGTTGTCATCATAGTGCTGGGTGTCCTATATAGATAAGTTATAATTATCACTAGTAAGGATATTTACCAGGGGCATATCTTAATTCATAATATGTAGGATTTGTTAAATAAATAAATAAATAAAAAAATAAAATAGTGATATTTCTTTGGGCTGACCTGACAGCATCAAACAGGGCTTAAGCGGTGGGAGGCTACATGACCCATGAGGAACCACATTAGAACCCGTCTGATTTACGGATAGCGCAGGATTTCAGTAAACTGGGGGGAAGGGGGGTAAAGATAGAAGAGGAGGGACACAAATAGTGCTGGTCACCTGTTCGGAGTCTATCAATGGCAGCCCAAAGCCGTCGCCGATTGGCTCATCGCGTCCTCCCATTGGCCGGCTCGGCTGTCAGTCAGCGGCTGCTCCCGCTGGTTCGTTTAACCGCGCGGCTCAGGGCGACTCGTCCGCGTCGGGGCTGCATTCATCGGCGTCTCCGGCGCGCAGAGAGTCGCCGACGGCCGGGATCCGACTGGGCGCAGGCAGCCTGAGCTCCGTCGTGCTTCACGCCGCAGCAGGTGCGAGCGCACGGGAGGTGGATTGGGGAAGGTGGGGGCGCGGGGGGGGGCGCGAGAGAAGCCGCGCGTAAATGGCGCGTAGCGCGTCGTCGTGACTGGTGATCGCCGCCTCGCAGCCCCGCAGCAGACGCGCAGAAGCAGCACCTCACACCTCCGCGGCTCTCTCCTCTGCAGACATGGGGACGGTCCTCTCGATATCGCCGGCGACGAAGAAGGCGTCCCTGATGGAGGCCGAGGTGGCGCCGGACGGGCCCCGGAGCGACAAGAGCCTCAAGCGCCACTCGATGTTCGTCTCGCTCTCCTGGAAGAAGCTGGTGGCCAGCTCGGCCAAGAAGAGCGCCAAGAAGGTGACGCCGAAGCCGCTGCCCGCGCGCGAGCTGCCGCCCTGCCCGGTGGCCCAGCTCAACAGCGAGAACGTCAGGAAAACGGAGGAGAGGAAGGTCAAAGTGCCAATCCCGGTGCCGGTGCCCACGGTGCCCGCGGTGCCCGCGCGCAGCACCGACGCTGTCGCCCAGGGCGCGCGGCTCTCCTCGGTCCAGAAGCAAGCCAGCAGCCTGTCTCTGGTGTCGCCCCGGCGGATCGTCATCCAGGCGTCCACCGGCGAGCTGCTGCGCTGCTTGGGGGACTTCATGTGTCGCAGGTGTTCCAAACTGAAGGAGTTCAACAGCGGGGATGTGATCCTCTGGTTCCGAAACATCGACCGGACTCTGTTGCTGCAGGGCTGGCAGGACCAGGGCTTCATCACGCCGGCCAACGTGGTGTTCGTGTACCTGCTCTGCGAGGACACGATAGCGGCGAGCGTCGCCGACGCCGCCGAGCTGCAGGGCACCTTCCAGACCTGCCTTTACCTCGCCTACTCCTACATGGGCAACGAGATCTCCTACCCGCTCAAGCCCTTCATGATCGACTCCAACAAGGACGTGTTCTGGGAGACGTCGCTGGGGATCATCAACAGGATGAGTGCCAAAATGCTGCAGCTCAACGCAGACCCGCACTTTTTCACCCAGGTCTTCCAGGACCTCAAAAACCAGCGGGACACCAGCGAGTCCAACCTGGACCGCTGACGTGGGAACGAACCCGCACACACCGACACACACACACAAACACACACGGGCGTGTGTTGCGTTTGTTTTTGTTTGAATGTCACCGTGCAGAATCCCATGAGGGTGATTTTGAATGTAAAGGCCGCCTGTGGAGGGCTTGTGACGTCAGGGATATCTGAGTATCTCTCTCACCAACTCATGTGTGGTGTTTTAGGATAACAGGAGATTTCATAACTGCATGCCAATGATATAATTGTCCTCCTCTGTCTCGTCCCTCCAGCCAGGCAGGGATTGGCATCCCGGCCCCCATTTCGTTCATGATTAGCCTACTTTTCTGGGTAAGGTGAACGGCGAGGTTTCAGGCCAGACCAGAATAGTGAGCGAGGCAGAGGGAGCTGTCCAAGGTGCTGACCTGTGCACCACTTCTACCTTTGCGCCCCCCCCCCCCCCCCCCCCCCCCCCCCCCCCCCCCCTTTTCTTTTTTTTTTTCTCTTT